>CAVNYN010203232.1:0-75082 GCA_963692815.1 Nyctanthes arbor-tristis | reverse complement strand
GCATGTTATTATGCATGCGTGTAAGACATGGCACACATGTAGCACGTGTGCCATGTGTTACACGCATGCATAATAACATGTGTGCCATGTGTTACACGCATGCATAATAACATGCATGCATGTAGGCAAAATGAAATCCTTGTCCATCTATTGCATAATATGGTATGACTTCTTGAAATATACGTTCCAACTTGGCATTATTATTATGATCTAACAGCACATGTACGACAGTATATAGTGTCATATGGTCATGTGTGATTTCCCATGTGAGTGCTTGTCACATGGTTATATGACACTATATAATATCATATCATATAGTGCTAGATCAAGACTATGGTAGGTAAAGAAATGAATGTATTAGTTTTTGGAACAAAATTCTGGTATAGGGAATATTATATCCGCCTTATTTGGTAAAATAAAAAATCTGACGTGAATTCTTTAAAATGGGGCACTTGAACACATGAATCACACTATGGACGTGAATAACAGTCACTAGGAATGGGGTTTAAATTACTTTAGTATGCTTGTAAAATTCGCCCCCCCCCCTGCTGGGGTGAGGGATAGATTAATTCTTAAAGACTCGTGGTTCTTGATGGATCAGTACCATACTTTTTTGTTACTCTCGGGGCATTAGAGAATTTTTTTTTTCATTTTTTTTTGTGTGGGAATGATGTTAAGTTGAGTTTACTATTTTTATTTAGTTATTTTATTGGCGTTAAAACAACCATTCTTAGTACGTGTTTCTATTTTTAGTGAATATGTTAGAATTGAGTTATAAGAAGTTATGAACGTTATAATTCATGGAATTTTCTCCTGCTCCAAGGGGTTCGTATGTGGCAAATGTCATATGGGTTAAAATTGCCTCGTATGCTATCTTTTTGGTACTGAAAACTTACTGAAAATTTTGAAAACAATGATGAAAAATTGATTCTATATATTAAAAAAAAATACTAGGGGTGGATTGACAATGATATGTTCTTTTTATACTGGTAAATAAGAAAATCATTTCAAAATAATAGAAAATTTCCAGCAACTTGCACATTGGAAGAATTCCACGTGGGAATGGGGGCGGCATAAAGCTGCCCTTGGAACCGAAGAAGATTTTCGCATAGTCTGTAACAGAATTCCACGTGGAATTTTAGTTTCTGTCAGTAATAATATCATTTCAACTCCTATCAACGATAATTTGTATAGCTTAACGCTGTGTAGCAGTATGGTTTTTTTTCATAAAAAAAAAAAAAACCTGTGTAACAGAAATAATTTAACTTTTATTTATACAATATAGCTATACTCTTTCCATGAAAAGGAAAATGGCAAGGCAACGTTACGTTGGTATGTTACGGACATGCATCTGCGAATCCCCATTTTACGCTCTTTAAATAGTTACAAAATCCGTTATGCGTGGATCCAATGGGTCGTCCAATTCACGAATTTCTGATGCATTAATGTTTCTTTTATTGTTTTCTTCTTCATAATGTTCAAATTAAAATCTCATAAATAAATTTTGGCTTTTGATGTTCTTGATTGATCACTCCATAGCAGAGATCGGCAGATATTTCAATCCATTCTCTTAATTGATATTTTCCATTCATTTTTCTTGAAATGAAAATTGACGACCCTTCTGTTATGTTCTCTTGATCGTGATTGTGTCTCTATTTTGCTGTGACATTGGGAGAAGTTTTGGGTGATTTCCAACAAGAATATAAATGGGTATAATAAGCACCGTAATGGGATTTTTTGGGTTCGGATTTGGGATTGCATTTGGGCTTGTGATTGGGTATTTCCTGTTTATCTACTTGCTGCCAACTGACGGGAAGGTATATTTTTCATTTACTTCTTTTTCAGTTTGTTGTTTATATTTTCTTTTTGTGCCATATCGTTTACGTTCAAAGAGTAAGCGTCAATAGTTCTATTTCCAATTCATTGGCAAATTTGTATCCTATATTAAGTAATACATCATGGGATTGTTTTTCAACGAGTATTAGATAGAACTTCATGTTTGGTATGCAATATTGAACAAGAAACTACAAGAAACACATTATTTTAGCTTCTTCTACTTGCTTGGCACTGTACAATACCAAACATGCAGGAGAGAATGTTTCGACTTATGATTCATGGACATGTACGGAAGATGAAAATTTAGTTTCCTTTTTCTCCATATTACAATGCCTTGCTACTTAACCCGCTTTACCATACGTGCTTTATGAGCAACTTCCATCTTGAATATGTCAACTTATACTAAACCAAGAGGTGTACAACAGTACAAGTTTCTCGATAATGTCATAATTCAACGACAAATATATGGGCGAGTAATTATACACGAAATTTCCATAATTTGTCCAAAATGGAGAAAAATGATGAGAAAACTTACTGTACAACCTCTCGATACATTTATTTTTATTTGCTGTAACACAAAGGGCAGTTAGAAAGTGATGTTGAAGCTCTGTTAATTTGATTCAAGATTTTATGGATTGAAGTCAAATAAACAAGATAATCCTCTCCCAGTGATGTAAGAATTTTGTAGGAAGAACATTTTTTTGGAAGGCATAGCACTGTAAACTTTATAATATCTTTTGACTTTTCATGGTGTTGGTTATAAGGTTGTCATTTTCATGGCCTTAGAATGCTGTGAAGTGAGGCCTTTACGGTTTCTGGGACTTACATTTGTTTAGAAATGATTTTGTGTTGATTTTAGTTGTTGTCTTGCTGACTGAACTGATATGTATATATCTTTCATTTCTCTTCTAGAAAAATTCTTAAAACGTGAGAGGTTTTCCTTATGAGTATTGACTAACAAATATTGACAAGTTTCGAGAATGTATTATGTACAAACTCCAGATATTCGTCCACTAGCTGAGCGAGATTCTGATGTTCTCCAAGAACTGCTCCTAGAAATACCACTTTGGATTAAAAATCCAGATTACGAACGAGTGAGTTCTTATTCTTCTGTACTAGTTGTAGTTGGCATAAATTTTACAGGAAGGTAAATACTATTCCTCCGATGCTCTCGTACCCTCTTGTAGTTGATTCTTGCAGTTTCTGTAATTGTTTTTCCTGCAGATGGATTGGCTGAACAAATTCATAGAATTGATGTGGCCATATTTAGATAAGGTATGTTTTCTAATGTGCTTTAGAGCATGCTTTGGTACGCTTTGAAAGTGTAAAGGATACTTAAAATAACTCTTTTTGGCTAAAGATGTTTAGACATGTGTAAAAGTAACTGTTATTTTACAGTCAAAATAAGTAGCATCACTTATTCATAACTTTGATCACTAAAGGAATTATGTTTTTTTAAGCTTTCGTATTTAAAGACAAGTGATGTTTTAAGCTTAGCCAGACTTGCTGGTAGATTTGTCTTTTTAGACTGAGTATCAACAATTCTAGGTTCTCAGGCAATTTGCAAGACGGTAAAGAACATTGCAGACCCAATTATAGCTGAGCAAATTCCTAACTACAAAATTGAGTCAGTGGAATTTGAAGAACTAACTTTGGGCAGCTTGCCGCCTACATTTCAAGGTATATATAATTGCAAAATATTTCTCCGGGGGCGCATACACCATTTATGCTTGAAAACATATATACTCCTATTTCCAGTCGAACTGCTTGGTACTTTTTTTCACATGTCAATGATTAAATGTTTTGCCTTGTGCTTCATGAACAAAGAATATCAACTTGACATTAATGGTAAAACTGGCGTGTGAAAAATTGATTTCTTGAGCAACATTCCCCCCATTGTATGTATAAATATGACATCTTTGCAAAAATGGAAAAATCTTATTTGAAGCTGCAGCTGAACTTGCTGGGAATAAGTTGTCAATAAATAAATATACAGGGAATAGGCTCAATAAAAAGTTGTTAAGCTCATCGTGTACTCGATAAAAGAAGAATGGGTAAGAAGAAATCACCCCCAACCCCCACCCACTTCAGAGTGATCAATTCGTGAAAATACCCATTGCATCCAACTTAATTAGTCACTTGCTGCATCCAACTTTCTAAGGTGAAGGTGTTATCTCCCTGTTAAGCTTCTGTATCATGCCAGGTATGAAAGTGTACTCCACTGAGGAGAAGGAATTGATAATGGAACTATCCTTGAAGTGGGCAGCTAATCCTAATATCCTTGTTGCTGCGAAGGCATTTGGGTTGCAAGCTACTGTCCAGGTATTACTTCACTTGGTTAGAGAGGAAAAAAGACCAACAGTAGTTTTAAGTACATCTCTCTTTCCCTCCCCTCTCCTCTTTCTTGCACTTGGCTTATAATTATCTTAACTAGCAACATAATTGTTATCACTCAACAGTTACTTGATCTTAGTGCTTTTACATTGGGAGTATTTCAGGTAATTGACCTGCAAGTATTTGCCGCTCCACGAGCACATTAAAGCCGCTGGTTCCGACCTTTCCTTGTTTCGCAAACATATTTGTTTCTCTTATGGAAAAGGTGTGTACTGAAATGCTCCATTAACGATGGTGACATTGTTCAAGAAGAGAAAAACAGATATGTTTTAACAGGGCTCGAAATAAGTTGTATCTTGGGCTCTTCAGATTTTTTCAAACATTTTGAGTGTTCAACATTGAAGCAATGCAAATAATTAAAAGATAATGTAGCTAACAGATGACCATGTAATTTTTGTATATGTACAATTTGTTAGCAATCAGGTTAACTGTATACTCTGTTCTGATATTTTATCTTAGCACTTGTTGACGGGTAAATATCTTAATATCTGCATAGTCTGGTAATATCTTCTTACACCCTGAGATTGCAGCCACATGTCGACTTTGGACTAAAGTTACTAAATCTGGATGTTATGTCCATTCCAGGACTATATAGGTTTGTTCAGGTATAATTATGTTCTCTTCTACCTATTTCTTTTTTGTGTTATTGGGCTCATGTTATATACTTGAATATGTAACTTCATTATGGTTGCTTGTTAAGGGTTGATTTCCAAATAATTAGACTTTTGCCTCTTCAGGAACTGATTAAAGATCAGGTTGGAAATATGTATCTGTGGCCAAAGAGACTCGAGGTTCAAATACTGGATCCTATAAAGTAAGCGCACATGTGAACCACTGACTTTTTAATTCAAATGGCGTCTGATATGGCAAGGCTTTATGATAAATTCTACTTCGTCAATTATAGAGCAATGAAGAGGCCGGTTGGGATTCTTAATGTGAAAGTCTTAAGAGCAATGAAGCTAAAGAAGAAAGATCTGTTGGGAGCATCAGACCCTTATGTAAAGCTAAAACTTAGTGAAGATAAACTTCCATCGAAGAAAACAACTGTTAAACGCAAAAACCTGAACCCCGAATGGAATGAGGATTTTAATTTCGTTGTCAAGGACCCTGAGGCTCAAGTTCTGGAGTTCTCTGTCTACGACTGGGAACAGGTTACGTATTTTGGAACATTATGGTTCAAGAAAATATTTTGGAAAATCCTTTAATATTTTTCCTCATATTCATTAGTGTGTCTCTCAACTTGACACTGTTTATTCAGGTGGGATCACATGATAAGATGGGCGTGAACGCCGTCCCCCTAAAAGATCTCACTCTGGAGGAGCCAAAAGTTTTGACTCTTGATCTTCTTAAAAACCTGAACCCGGGTGACGCTCACAATGAAAAGTCACGAGGGCAACTTGTACTTGAAGTTGAGTACAAACCTTTCAATGATAATGAGATACGAAATGATTTAGAAGATGCAAATGTGATGCAAAAGGCTCCTGAAGGAACTCCTGATGGTGGTGGTTTGCTTGTTATCATAATCCATGAAGGTCAAGATCTTGAAGGGAAGCACCACACGAATCGATCAGTCCGCTTACTCTTTAGAGGGGAGGAGCGGCGAACCAAGGTAAACACACTGACACTAGGCTGCATAAAATGGAAATTTAATCTTGGCCATGCTTAAGATTTTAATTATACTTTTCTTATTCGCAAGTATACTCACATCCAATATGTCGAACATGACTTTAAGAAACTTACAAGCAAACGACTATTGAAACTTATGTACGATCATACCTCTAAACTTAATAGACACCCTTGTTGTTGGCATCTAGTAATATTTTTCAGTACCACAGGCTGTGAAGAAAAACAGAGATCCAAGATGGGAAGAGGGTTCCAGTTCACGCTGGAGGAGCCACCCACCAACGACAGGATTCATGTTGAAGTAGTTAGCACTTCATCAAGAATGGGCCTCCGCCACCCTAAGGTACCGTCATTTGTAGCTCTCGTTATCTCTTCTCGTCCACTTTATCTTGGTAGTTTTCAGTCTCATTTTGTGAACTTTTGAGTAATCCTTTTTCTAGTGTTGTTGACATTAGAAATCTTCAAGCGACCTTCAAATGCCTGTTAAAGCAACCAATGTTGAAATTTGAAACATTTCCTTTCAGGAAAATCTGGGCTATGTCGATATATACCTATCTGATGTTGTCACCAACAAACGGATCAACGAGAGATACAACCTCATTGACTCGAAGAATGGAAAAGTTCAGATTGAGATGCAGTGGAGAACTGCATCCTGAGGGTGGCTTTAATGAGAAATGTTTGTAAGTAGAAATGGTTAGCAGGTTTTGAGTTGAAGATTACGTCTGTTTCTGTTGTGGCAGTTTCTTCTCGTGTGCAAATAGAATGGATATGGGATATCATACCATTCACATATATAAAGGTTTTCGGAAGATATTTCTTCCACGCAGTTTGTTCATGTTCGGAAGGGTGTTTATTGTAAGAACGTTGAGTTCGACAATATATCTTAAGCTCAATATTTGTATCTTATTATGCATTTTAATAATCCGCTTTCGCCCACAGTTAGCAGCGGGGAAAAAATCCAAACAGTACGTTCTTACAATTAATTAAACAGACAATTCATCATTTACTGAAAGAACAACGATGTCACAAAATTTAAAAAATTTGAGTGAACAAATACTCAGCAAATCCATATAAATAAACAATTTAAATGCCTGAGAATTATCAACGTTACAAGAATATAACTTAAACAACGGGGCATTTTATTTCTTCTAATTCTAACTGGTGTGTTACTTTAATCAATGAGCTAGCAAAAAAACTAAAAAACAGAATTTGATACAACAAAATATTTCCTCAAATATAATTCTTAGTACTAAATGCGCTACGAAGATCCTCCTCCAATGTCTCCTTGGCTGGTAATTTTCTGAAACATCCGAATTTTTTAAAACTAAATAATGCAGTTGCTGTGAAATACAAAAAGCTAACCACAAGTTTAGTAGATACCCACATACCTTATTTTCAAGTACCATGTTATCAGGAATTACTATTCTCATTCCTGGTCTTGCCTGTATATCGACTTTTCCCTAAAAGCCAGGTAACATACATCAAAGAACAATTTCAAGCTAACATAAATTTCAAAATTTACAGAGTTCCATGGTACTCAAGCACGGATTTGGACCCACTTAAACATATTGCTGAAGAATTTACAGTCAGTCCCCATTAATCCCACAGCTCTGGAAGAATCTGTTTTAGGGCTCTCGACTTATTGCTAATCCACAATCAAATTCCTTTCACAGTCCCCTATGGCCTACCCCATGGGAATTCAATCCTATATCCTTGAAAAATGAATCAAAGACTGCTAAAAGTAACAAAGAGGGTTCACTTAGCCTTTATATATCTATTTGAATTTCCAAAATCCTATTTTATTTATATCTTCTGAAATCTTATTTTTAGGCCGAACAAGTGTACGAGAATTCCTAGTTATATGACAATTTGTGTGGCGTAGTTAAATGGGCATCAAAGATATTAATTCATTATATATACTTAGCACTTCAATGACTACCAGATACATCTACCTATTGATAACGTAAAGGTCCATGAATCGACTCAACATGTAATTTATCCTGAATGGAGGCTCAGTCCTGTTCATGGGCCTCCCAGTGCACTTCGGAGTGCAACTTGTTATGGGGCATTTGTGTTTTAATGGAAAAGAGTTCTTTCATTTTTCTAAATCATTGCATTTTCTATTTTTGGTTTTAAATTACCTATCCCAGCCTAAAAAGGGTCAATCTGCATATGAGTTTATACAACTGTAGCATTTCTAATATCAACTTCATAAATACAGATCACAGGCGGATCTTTAGAAGAAAAAATGGTAATATAAATGCAACAAGTGAAGAAGCATAATGCCCTACCAAGACTTAGAAATCACGAGGCATACTAGGGTAGGACATGCATCCACACATGAATTCGTTGATACGTGCTATCTCAATACTTTTATGAATGTAGAACAGCATGATGAGCATCTATTATTGCTGCCAATCTTGGCCTTGTAATTTGCTCAAGAAAGCCATACTTTTTGGTCATGGAAGTAGATAAGCCTACTGTAGGCCATAAGTTTTAGACAAAGCTAAATTATTCTGCATCTGATCTAAGTTGGTCTGGAAAAAGATAAAAAATATCATTTGCAACTATAAGATTAGAAACATGTTATAACTAGGTAAATCCTTCTGAAGGAACAAATTTCTTTACCTTCAGACTTACACCAGTTCCAAACCAAACATCACCAGTAACCTTCAAGCTGACAAGTCCAATAATACTAGGAATGGACTTGAAGCGAGACCGAAAATCATTAATCTGCAGAAGGTGGAGGAAAAGAAGTTGTAAAACTCAAACAGAAGAAACATGGATACTGAACATTTGAGAAATCAAGTTCCAAAAGCTTTTACATTTTTGAATTCTGGTCCTAATTCAATGGAAGGATCGGCAATATTTCCCCTTGCTGTATTTCGAGTCAGAATGCCATCACCAAAGGTGTACAAATCTGACTGCATAGACACAAAGGTAAAATCTAAGAAAAAAGCAACAGATGCAAGAGTTTACATTAAAAGCTGGGAAAGTAATAACCTGTAAGAGAAGTAGATCTGGTGTTCCTTCAACTGGGAGATATCTTGATTTAGGAACACTTAAAGCAAATGACTGATCTAAGAGCTGGATCGGAAATTTGAGAAAGGAAAAAAAAATAATGTAAGCTTAGTGACAGCTCGAGATTCCGATCGCATGCATCAATACACATGGTGCTATGGCAAAGAAGAATGTCTACTTCAAAATAGATATTTATTGTGAATTGATAATCATACAGTATCTGCAAACAGAATAAAACAATGTTACCTTTGAAATTGTCGAAGACTCTTTTGCTGCACGTCTTTGGACAAGGCTTTCAACAAAGCTCATATTCATCCACCTGTATGCAGTGTTAGATAAAGGAATCAACAAACTAGCATTCCTCTCTTCTTTCTTCTTCTTCTTCATCTTTTTTTTTTCCTCTCCCTAAAAAGAAAAGAAAAATGGAATAGATCTTTCGAAGAGCAATAACTTACATTGTATGAGTGAATTTCAAATTCTTCTTTGGCACTAGATTCTATCAAAACAAAAGAAATCACGATTAAACAAATATCAATTATATCATGCAAGTTTGACATGTTAAACTAAACCATTAACATTAGTATTTGCAGCAAAAAGGAAAATAGGAGAAACAAGTAGATCATGTGTTACAAACAGTTTTCAACTACTTTCTCCAGAACGATAAATTCCTTGGAAATAAATGCAATAATAACCAGCAAAATAATTTACCATAGTGTCAAACAATGGAAAACACCAAAAAAAATATTTTCACGATACAAATATGATAATATGTCAACTTTTAACATTTTCAAAATACAAAAATAAATTGGCTCTGAATAGTTGGTATCTTGGCAAAATCAAGTAGTAGTAATTGTTGCTGTTGTTTACTTTAAATTCATTATAACTACCAACTACATACTTCATGTATGAAACCTAATAAAACTGTTCGATACAGACATATCAACTCAGTGCGCATTGTATTGCCACTATATCCAATATTTCAAGAGAATTTTTCTCTCCTCTTTTGGCATATGCTTGTGCGTCTCAAGCAAATCCACAGGTACAAACCCATTATAACTGTCGAGGGGGTTCAATTAGGAATAAAATTTATATGGAATACTTAGGAAGTACCTTATAAGTGCAGATATACCGACCTAAATGGCTTGGCTTCAAGTATAAAGCAAGAATATAACATGTTTGCTGGGCGCCACCTTTGCTCAGCTTTCATCAGTTACTATAAAACTGAAATAAAAGTTGATACAATCCTACAGTTGCTTTTTAGCCAAATGTTGGAAAATTCATTTCAAAGCAAATTGTTAATGTCGGAATTAACGCTTATTTATAGATCTTATTATGGTTGGTTCGCGTTTCTAGACAAGCAAGTCGGTAATAGTCTCCAAAATTGTTGGTCTCTATGCCAACATAGTTGTTGTTTAAATAACTAAACAAATGTCTACCAAAAATCGTGTGCTCTTCCGATCTCGTTTCGCAGGCATATAGACATAACTAACCTCGATCTCCTCTTTGTTAGATGAAAGGCTACTTTCTTCTGGTTCAATGGACTTAGGCATGACCTGAAAACTATGACAACTTAGAAACAGTTATCAGTTAAAGACCAAACTAAAAATCGAAACTTTTTGTGCTTACCTCCATGCAGTACTCAATATTGTTCTGAATCAAATGATTTAAGATTTCTACAATATGCATTAAGAAGCTCAATTACCTTTCTCCAACTGAATAATATGCAACAGAGTCTGGGAATAGACGCCTTATATCATATAAAAACTGAAATTATTTCATGATTTTCTATAATATGAGGATACTGTGATCAACAATATGAGCAAGGTTATCTGAATTCAGTACCACGACATACTCTTTGCCCTGTTAAGGAAAGAAAGCTCATTACATGACATTACATGTTTATCCCACAACAGAGCATATATGATATCCAAATGTATGAAGACAGAGGACAGAAATTTTCTACCTGAGACAAAAGTACATCCATTTTTCCATCATTTGTCAATGAAGAGAAAACCTCAGCTAGGTTTAAAGAATCCCTTCACAAGAAAAAGAGTAAATCAATCAGAACTGGGATGTCTAAAGAGCTTGATCATTACACTATAGGAAGCCCTGGAATGTGCAGCAATATGGTGCATAGATTCAAGAATCAGCACAAAGTTACTAACATTCCACGTGAGTGACATCAAGAATCTTTTTATTTCACAATATTGCTATTTCTAGCACCTGAGAGCTTAAACACATAAAATATCTAATGAGTTCACAACGTAAGGGCTTTTGTTTTGAATCGGTAGGAAAACAACCATACATTCCATCATGGTCTTGCTGTTCTCCATCTGACCCCGGTGATCCTGGTGGAAGATCACTGATAGTTCCCTGGTGGCGCTGGCTCTGCCAAAAAATAGAAGGGCATTAGTTTCCCAAGAATACATCATAAATATTCATTAAAAACCAGATCATATTCCGGATATACTACCGCCGTCCCACAAAGATAGCCTAGTTTCTCTTTTCACAGATACTAAGAAAAGTTCATTTAGTGGGATTGGAAAAGCAAATTTAAGATCATTTTCCAGCTATACTCTTTCATTTATTAGTTATTCCACTTAAATTATTCTATTTTGTTTATTACAATGCACATTAAAGAGGGGCATACAAGAAAACTAATAATTCAACTACATTATTAAAAAGAAAGTGGCCTGTATTTTGAGACGGATGACAAAGGAATACAAGACTATCTTTAAGGGACGGAGGTAGTATCAAACAAACACAGAAATCAAACAAACACAGAAAGGAATCAACAAACCGAACCTGGATTATGGAATGAATGTTCTTATTAGAGTGCCTTGCCATGACCTACAATATAACATAAAGAAAACTTCAGCTACCAATTACATTGATATGATGCTGAAGACATGCATACAGGTACATTCATATTGTAAGTATGCACAAAGTTACCTTCAATACACCATCATGCGTATTGGGTGAATTCACCAAAAGCAGGGGTATGTTGCATCCATACTTTGAATTGAGCGACTAAAACATAATAGATGATTTTGAAGTAAGCTATTTATGAATAAAATTAACTTGAACACTAGATTGTACAGAAGACAAAAGAAGGGACAGAAAAATAACCTCAATTTGATTGATAATCAAATCTAGACTAGTCAATCCATGACAAACTTCCACAACAGACCTGCATATCAAATTAGACATAAGAATCTGACAAGAGATGTTGACATAGAAGGGTCACGTAAAGCATACAGAGTCCAATTTCCAAGCTATTTAAACTTGACTCTCAGGAATTGATTTTCGATATAAAAGAATCATGTTGGCCAAAAAAACTTAGCTCAGTGATATATTCAAGCAGATTACCAATCGTTTTTTTTAGTGTTCCTATTGCTTTGATAAAGCATGCTCACCCCAAAAGATATTCAATAACGCAAAATAAGGATAGGCAATCGCTTGGCAAAAAATAATATATGCTGGTGTTTTCATATATAGTGATTTACATCCCAGAAAGAAAAGAATATAAATGATTCAATTGTGAAGCCAATATGTGGGTTTATATAGCTGCGTATGAATAAAACAAAATGTTAGGAAGCTTTATGTAAATATGAACAATTTTTTCCAGCATATTATTCTAGTGTAGGGAGTCAAATTGTAAATATATTTGCCAAGCACATTAACATGGCCTGTACGCTATAAGGTAGCACGGTAACAAAAGAGAAATAAAATGTCTAGATGTATGTTCATACATGTGTAAATTAGCTTAAATGCTAATGGATCAAAGAAAATAAAGTAGGATTTTGTATTGGGTTACGATAACTATAAGCCATGTACATAAATGCAAATAAAGTTTAGGAAAAGAGGAAAATAGAAGAATAGAATGGGTGAGTGAATCTATATGAAGGTGTTTGTTTCCCATACTACATATCTAGAAAATCATTTATAAGCTCAATCAATTTGAATTTGAAACCATATATCTCGTTGGACCCACAACTAGCTTTAACTACTACTCAATTTCAGCCACACGTTCCTAGGACCCACAAAATTTCCACCACTCAATCTAAATACATCAATTTTTCATAATGGAAACAAATTTGCATTTTGTTATTCGGTCTTTTGCAGATGAATAGAAATTCGATTATTTCTGATTGAACTAGCTAGTGAATGTCCAGAAATACAGGTAAGTTTGATAGATAAGAAGGGCAGGAAAAATTCTGATAGCTGATGTATATAGATGTAACAAAAGTTATTCATTCAAAACTTCACAAGTGCAACCAAAAAATTCTGAGCAAGTCACATCCATTCAAGATAATGATATCTGCTTAAATTGAAAGAAAATTCAAAATTAGTTTACAGAAAATACTTTATCCCAGAATGCATTTAATTGCAGAAATGAAGTTCTGAATGAAATACAAGAGAGACAGCATTGAAGACGAAAAGTCAATTGACCAGCACTTCACTTTTCACGTCTGAAAAGATCCGTGTATGGTGATAAATTTTGCCCTGAATACTAGAACGAATAAGATTCTTGTCATGGTTTTTCATCTAGGAAAATTCAAATTTCACTAGAATTTCAGAATCTGAGAAGTTGATATTGAGTGTAATTAACAAGCTAGAATAGACTTCTTGTCTTTCTGCATCCATCTTAAGATCAAAACGTCATCTTACTGCAGATTGATTGTTTTATTTTTCTTTCTGAGCCACTAAAGTAAGATTAGTAGCTCAAAAAACATACATAGATCCTATTCGAAGACTAATTTAGATTTAAATTCTGCAAAAATCCAGAAGAAATGAAAGATTCTTACTGAACTTCATTAAGACCAGGTGCAGTTTCGAAAATATGATTGTATCTATTAATATCTGCACAATCATTCAAGGAAGCATGCACTTGGCTGTGCACAGGTATCCAAGAAAAACTGAAGCATCACTATTTGATTCAAAATGGTAAAACCAAATTTCGTTTTGAAAAAATGAACCAAAACCTAATTACGCTAAAAGCAGAAGTATCAGTAAGTAATTTTAGAAGGTGTGCAATTATGATTTTTTAAGAATTAATTTTGTGAAAACTGAGTTTTTGGAGAATGTGTAGTTAAAAAGTAGTATGTCAAAACATGAAAAATGATTTTTAAAGGATGCATGGTTGAAAATGAATGTTGGAAAACTTTGATTCTTGGAGAGTAATTTCCGCACGCACCCTTAATGTCTTCTCAATGTCCTAGCATCCAGATCTAGTTGACTTAAGCTTCCAGTATTATTAATCATCAAACAAAGAATCCAGCCCTTTTGTAGGCCAACAAGTTATCAATTTTGTGAGAAATAACAGCAGTAAATCAAATGAATGTACATCATGTCAGTTCAACTACTTCTGGCCCATGAACTATCAACTGTTCTAAATCCATAAGAAAAAATTTTGTATCACAACGACACTTACTTGGGGCCATTAAAGCCCATAGTTATCCCCATGCTCCCATTAAACTTCAATATAACAAGTTTGTCCAAAAGCTGCTTAGTTTCCAGGATATCTGCGGAAATAGATGAACATAAAAAGCAAGCATATTAAAACAGAGCTGAGAAAATGCTAAAATAAAACAGCACACTCCGCTCTTGGCTACTTATCTAATAGCAGTGTTCAAGTGATGTTTGTGTCAATAAGATCTAAAAACTATGGTATATGAACACCCCGTGCCCCTGAGTTTTGTTTAGGTTGGGGAAGGACAAGCATTAATTTGAACTGTTACCTTCAGGCGCAGGCTGTAAGTTCTCATAAGAATGAACTGTAATTTTATCCTTTGTGGCAGTCTTCTCAATCAGTTGATCATCACCCCTTCCACACATAATTTCCATACGAAATAGGTAAGTTATTAGAAAATGAATGCATGGAATTGGTGGTAATTGTAGACTAAAAAAGTAGTTTCGAAATCAATTTCAAACTTACTTTTGATGAGAAAAAATTCACTTAGATGAAATAACTAAGAAATATGGTTAGGTAAACAGACAACAACTATTATCCAATTCTCATCAAGAAGGAAAGCAAACAAATCCTATGAAATAACCAAAGAGAACAAGCAATCTCTAATCTGCAAATGGGTAAATGCATGTGCAACGATAATGAGCTTATCAAAAAAAATCAGAGTCAGGGATACTATTGTCAAAACCGGACCAGAAATATGTCTATCTCATCCCGTCAATAGAATATTAATTGTTTATAACAAAGTATCCATGATAACGAACTCACATGAGTTACAACGACGAAAACAACATGATGTTCGCAATTGCTTATCTAACCAGAAATCAGAGGCCTAACCTCCCAAAGCTCAACAATGTCTACAGTATATAACTCACAAATGTAGAGAGACGCAGGGTGTCAATCAAATGCAAGGAGAAAATTTGAAGTCGATAAAATAAAAAAACTACCACTAAGATAACAATTCTCATACCGTGTTCTGGACTTATCTTCCTTCAGTAATGCAGCCTGAGACCTTTTCTGCTCGTACAAAATAGTCTTTGTGATCAAATTACAGAACAAATAAACAAACTGCACGGAATCATTAGCTGGAACTGGGTATGTGATCTTTTCATAAGTATCTGACGGCATACTCGAATCCACCAGCCCAACAATAGGAATCTGCAGCCTACTCGCCTCCTGAATCACCGAGCTTTTCCTCTCCGTGTCAAAAATAACAATACAATCCGGCGGCTGAATAGCCCCAAGGTTCAACTTTTTATTCCGGCCGCGAAACTTCTTTGGGCTGGAACTGTTTGTTAAAAAGCCTCCAAGCCGCCAAGTAGTGTCGTTCTTGATTCCAATTGTCTGGGTCATCTGGGATATGATTTCATCAAACAGAGAATTGGTATTGACAAACAGGAAGCGCGCATCATCCCGAGCTAGGTGCCCAATGAAATTGCAGGCATTGCGGAGGCAAATGAGGGTCTTGTCTGAATCAATAATAGACATGCCATTGCGGGTACCCTCTGAGAAGATCTTGAAGTGGTGGGTAGTCACCCGGCGCCCCAGATGGGCGTTCGTGCTCAGCAATTTCTGGATTACCACTGAGTGTATTGTCATTCTGAATTGAACTGGGTATTCTCAGAGAACAAAAATGGAGGATTAAGATGGAGCGCTTAAAAAGTCATGCCAAGGTACAAGTGATGAAAGCATACGGCACAACAATAAAAATCTCAGAGAACAAAAATGGAGGATTAAGATGGAGGGCTTAAAAAGTCATGCCAAGGTACAAGTGATGAAAGCATACGGCACAACAATAAAAATCGTCGAACTCCCCAATCTTTGACGACTATTGCACTTAGATCCCCAAACTTAAATCAAGAACGTCAGTGCTTCAAACTCATTTTTTACCGACATTGGATCTTAACGAATCACTTTATCTTGTTTAAAAGAAATTTTTGAAAAGATAATTTTACCATTTGAAAATAATAAAATAGTTTTGCCGACATTAGTAACACATTTTATGTATAGATTAATAATTTATAGAATAATGCTATGTAGCACCAGTGGTGTTTGGCACCAATCTATGTAACATCCAATGTGACATTAAATGATAAGTGAAATTAAATGAATAAATAAATAACTAGCTTAATTCAACCAATCATTTAATACCACCTTTATATGGTGTCAAATACAAGTGGTGCTAAATAGCATTACTCTAATTTGTATCTTGTACGTAATTAATTGAGATGTTAAATCGCTATAATCACTACTATCTATAATCTATAATATAATAAAAGCAAAAGTAAATAGAATATTTTTCTCGCCTTTGACATGATTTTAGAATTAGAATCCTTTTTTTGGCATTTTTTCTTATTTTTCACATGTGGTTTTATTTTCTGTAACTACCTACTTTTTTTTTCTGTAAGTACCCACTTTCTTTTTATTTTCTTTTTTAATTAGCCACTTCCAATGCAACATGAGTTATGACTTTTAGTTGTTTGCACAAACAATATATATATTATGAGTTCCAACTGTCAATTTTTTATAGCTTCATAAGACTTGAAAATCAGAACGGTTACTATGCTGTCATATGTTGTAATCCTTAAGAAAAATGTTTAATTTATTTTCTTATATTTCCAGCAGCAAAATTTTCTTTCTTCTCTCTTTCTTTCTTTTTTTTTCCTTTTTTTATTTTTTATGTTTGGACATGTTTGGATACGTGTTCCCATGAATACGTCTTGATTTAATTTATATCAGATATTTTTGTTTCTGTAGTGTATCTATATGAATCCTCGGTCGATATATTTACAAACTAATTAGTTGCTTAAATAAAATAATATTTGTATTCTTTAGACCAATATGTGATTTATTTTGTTTTAATAATTTACATTAATTAATTGTTTTAATACTTTTTAGAGTAGTTGTATCTACTTTCTATAAGAGAAAGTAATTTTATCCACTTCATTATTAATATTTTTTAGTAATTAATTAATATTTTTCAAGTTACTCACCAATTAGTAATTGAAATTGGACTTAGTTCAATTCGTTTAAAATTGTAAGGGTTGTTTTCTTGACATGGTACCCTATTAATTTATTTTGATAAAAAATGGCTATTTTGTTATTAATAATCAGTGATTTGGCTTAAACCATAAATGTTTATTTGCATATATTATAATTTTAAGTTAGAATGTCCATTAATAAAATGAATTCTTGTACTTTAGGTAAATAAGGTGCTTTAGTTATTGGTTTGTGATTAGTTTAGTTTACATCTTATTTGTTTAAATTGTATAAATGATTGACCAAAAAATAACAATGTTGTGTATTCCATTAATATATTTCAGTAATTTTACGACTTAAATGAACTATTAACAAATACAAGAGATGCTTAGATATTGTTTAATATTTAACATGGTTTAAGTCATATTTGCTTAAATCAAACAATTGAAGGGGGGAAAAGGTATATGTTTGTATAGTTTTATTTATTTATTTTTTCTAATCAATTTAGATCGCATTTCAATAGGTTAAAAGCAAATAAGAAATGTGAACAAAAAGGCAAATAAGAAATTAAAGAAAATATATAAAAGAAAATAGAAAAACAAAGGATTTCACTTTTAGGCTCTAATAATTGAGAATAACTTGCTAGCATCATAAGTGATATCCACGTAAAGCTGATAAATAAAACGAAAAATGTCATTTATAAAAAAACGTTTTAAAATTTGTAATACTTAAATAAAAAAATGACGTATTTTATTGCTAATGAATTAAACATGTGCAATGCACGGGGTGGAAAACTAGTATAATAGGAGGGATGAGTGTAAAACATTTGTTTTCCACTTCTATCCCTACTATTTTTTTTTCAATTTCCAAAAATGGTATTATAAGTTATTAATTATCATTAATATTTTATTACATGTAGGTATATATGTATACTAATTATTTATTTTATATGATGCAATCAATTTTGATAACATGATAATCATGATGTTACATAGTTGTTTCAATATTATTTTTAATTTCTGTGTTATTTGTTTCCTTATTATCGTTTATCAATTTTTTTTAACTTTTGTTTATTCATTTGACTTTTGTTTATTAATTAATTACATTTTTGTGTATATTCCTTAGATCTAATTTTATTTTAATTTTTTGTTTACCATATTTTATTCTTCCAATATTTTATTAAATATATATCTAGATAAAATTAAAAAAGAAGAATTTTGAAAACAACTTGCAACGCACGTTGGTTACAACTAGTAAATTAAAATGCCAACCATGTGTGTCACGCCCCTACTAATTTTACAATATTTTCTGAATATCGTATGTTAATTTTACAAATTCTGTAGTAAAGCTTTAATTCAAACAGCGGGGACGGGATGTGCAGAACAATCCAATTTATCTCGTCTTATAGGGTTTAATATACAAAGCTAATTATATAAGTTAACAAATCGTTAAACTTTTAAAGAAAACATTAAAGCTAGGTTTTTCAAAAAATATAAAAAAACATAAGAAATTGTATTAATAAATATATTTCATCGACTACTAAAGTATGTCAAATCATTAAAGAACTTTCACAGTGAGAAGTAGAGTTCAAATCAATATAAAGATATAACTCATTATTTTATTATATGTTATAAGATGTAAAAATATATATATTATAGAGGTGGGTATAAAACTATTAAATTTATAGTAGCTTCAAAGACAAATTATACTACATGCACAACTCTACTCCGTTTCACGAACACGATCCAACTCCTGGCTTGCCTTGCTTTTCAGATGTTATAACTTCAATTATTTACAAAAATTGTAGTAAAGAAGGGAATGAGTACGAAGTACTCAGTGAGTAACAAAAACCCTTTGATTTACCTTTTATATGAAAGATTTATTTTACAGAAAATCATTCAATGCACAAAACTTTTCAAAGCACAAATGGGTCATATCACTAGTTAAACTACTACTCATGGTGTGCGCCAGAATCATATCAATTCAATCATGGCAATATATAATTAAGTGGATCCACATTTGAATCCCGGTTGACCCCTACCGGAATTCCAAACAGATTAATACAGATACAGAGCAGATACCACACTAATCGTCGCCCATCTCGGTATCATTAGATGACTCATAGTGTGGCAACAGAGCAGAACAGAACAGATACAAAACGGGTAGAGCAACTAGTGATTCAAAATGCAATATATCAATATTTCTTTTCAATGCATCAGAATCCAGAATCCATATATATTGCTTTAATCAAATATATGCTTAACATTTCAAAACATCATCAATGTTAAAAAGGAAATCAAAGTGATAGTTACTCACCTCAAATCTTATTCGAATAATATCAAGTAGAAAAAGTCATTAAAACCTTGATTAAAGCTATTTTTCAAGCTATAATCCTTCCATACATGGTAAGGGACCATTTTCAAAGGATAAATAAGTGTTATGATGAGTTTTTAGAGTAGATTTTCTTCCTCCCATGACTTTGGACGAATTTGGGGGGTTTTTGGAGGGAAAGGGTACGGTTTGGGTCTTTGGGAACTCGAGGACCCAAAGGCCCTTTTTATAATAGTTGGAATTTAATTGTTTTTAATAAACTTTGAGTTTCGCCAACCAAATCGTGACACATGACGCTACATATGCCGCACACTTGGCGGGAATTTATCTGAGAAGTCCCTCCCCTTTGCATTATCTTTCAATTAAGTCACGGTACTTTAGTTTATGTCCATTGAGGACTGAATTCTTTCTCTACCGTCAATTGAGTAACAATCTTTTAATTTTCTAATACAATTCAAGAATACTTGTGGCATTTCAAATGGTTCATTGTCTAAATAACGTTTACATTATCAATATATTCTCAATAATCAGATTTTAATTTCAATTCACTATCCAAGCATTAATCATGTGATCGTATTCATATAGGTGATAATCTTGTCATCCAATGTCATTATAATCATTGACAGTCTTATAATCCTTCAATTGAATGGTAACTAGCCTTAAAATTTTACGGGGTGTTACAATGTGATGATCAACTAATTGGATCCACGTGATTATACATAAAAATGCAAGAAATTTATTTCCAAGATGGCATTTTCTTTTACATAGATAAAATAGACATTTCCCAAAAAAATGGAGAAAAAGATACACTGTCCAACAAATTGCTCCAATTTGGGGTCAAAAGTCAAATGGGAGGCAATGCAATGCGATAACCGTATGCCTGCTCCCTCCGCACAGGGGAAAAAGAAAAGAAATGACTGATTTCGCATTTATTTGAAAGGCTAGGGGTTAAATCTGAAATTTAACTTTTATCTATTGGTTCGATGCGGGCCTTGCTACCCGCGGGTTAATCGCACTGGTCACCCGCTAAAGCCTAACCCTAAAACCCTGACATAGCGTTAAACCTTCCTGCAATAGCTCCTCTCATGGCGGAGGAGAAATTTGTGTTTGAGCCACCGAGTGATGAAGAAATCGAGCTAGAAAATGATGGGGAAAGTCACTCTGATGAAGAAGAGCAAGAAGTCAATTCGGAAGATGAAACAATCCGACCGACGAAGAAGTCACAGTCACCATGGGATTTCTCATCTTACTCCGAGTCAGTAGCTGACGAGTACCTTCGCCGTAGCACAACATCTATTGACGAGAAAATCTCTAAGGCCCGCCAACGTTACCAAATCCCTGCCGCCGATACGGACTCTGAAGACTCGGATTTCGAATCAGAAAACCCCCGCCAAGTAATAATCCATGTCCTATGAGATTCAGTTTAAGTTAAAAAATATATCTTTTTGGGCGTTCTTGATAGTGTGTGTGGATATCGTTTTATTAGTCGTTTTTTGTCGGTCTAGGAGGAGTACAGAGCGGAGGAGGACGAAGGGGAAGAGGAGGAGGCCGGTGTACCAACAACGAGTGGAAATGACAGCAAGCCATTCTTTTCACCGGTGGAAGGAGTTTCATTCCATGCAAATTCATTTTTGGAGCTGCATCTTTCCAGGCCGTTGCTTCGGTCTTGTGAAGCTTTGGGGTATAATAAGCCTACCCCAATCCAGGTTCTTAATTACTACTTCTCCAAATACCATTTTCCTTTATAATCTTAATGAATTAAGTTATTGTGGCATTTTTAACAAATATTTAATCGTCCGAGCTGAAATATTTTTCCCCTTTTATTGTAGGCTGCTTGTATACCATTGGCATTAACAGGGCGTGATATTTGTGGGAGTGCTATTACTGGTTCTGGAAAGGTACATTACACATTGATGATAACAATATCGGTTTGCTGCAGTACTGCTATTTGATTTTGATGCGTGAAGTTTGCCAGAACTTTATATCAAACTAAAAATTGTTGGATGTGGCTTGTGTTTTTGTTGTAAAGACAAGGCCGTCATTAATACAACTGATGATTATATTTCTTTCTACCTTGCAGACTGCAGCTTTTGCCCTACCAACATTGGAGAGACTATTATATCGCCCAAAGAATCGCCCTGCTATTAGGGTTCTAATTCTTACACCAACAAGGGAGTTGGCGGTGCAGTAAGTGCCAGTTCAAGTTATTTCTTGTGTACCTTTCTTATTTAAATATATTTGCATCTAAGCATTCAGGTTTCTGGTGCTTCTTTTTGCTGTTACCATGGATCAAATAATTGTATATTCTTCTTCTGAGAAGCACAAGAAAGTGGGACATGGACAATATATGATGCATGTACATCACTTTTTGTGTTTTTTTAGTTATCATCACTTTTTGTGTTTTTTTAGTTATCCTTGGATAAGATGATGAATGGTATGTTATTAATGTATCCCCAAAATTCTCATTCTATTTCCACTCCGGAATGGAACCCTTGTCTTGAAGATATTTTCATGGAATGAACTTGGAAGAGTTTTCATTCTTGCTTCACATTGGGACCTATGTTCCTCTGAGTAGTGAAACCTCTATATTGTGATGAAAAGATTTTAAGTCAGGAGCACTAGGTAGTAAAAAAATGGTTTGCAGTTGGCGGAACATTCGAGTGTTACCACTTGAAACTTAGTGGCTGTTTGATTCTCACTATTGCAGTTGAATTATAATGACAAATTATAACGAGGTGAAATGAGTGGTGTGGATTTAGTGGAAGTTAATTTATGGTTATAAATGAACAGTTGTCAAATCAGTGGAAGATAAAATTATAAAGTGTTTTGAAAAGAGAATCAAACACCCTCTTATTTTAAAACTATTTTTTCCTTGCAATTTGCTTCCTCTTCTTTATTTTTAGTTTAGTGAATTTATCATTCATCTTTTTCTATGTTTTCAGGGTTCATAGCATGATTTTGAAACTTGCTCAATTTATGCCTGAGATCCGATGTTGTTTGGTGGTTGGCGGTCTTTCGACAAAGGTTTGTATTGGAACATGTTACGCCTCAATTTCATTTTATTTTATTGTTCTTTTTCCTTTTCATCCTCCTTGGTTTAGGTGAAGGTTGATATTGTGTCATATATATTGCCTTACCAAAATGCCTTCCCGTGGAGCATTAAGTTTCTTGGATGTCCACGCATTAATGTATTTTGTTATACCAATTGCATTAAACTTCAAATTTATATTATTTGCTTCTCTTTGTTTCTCGGTTCAACTTCTTGCTCTAGTCCTATGTGTTTTCGACCTTCGTTAGCAATAATGCCTTTGTAGTGGTCTGTGTTTTTATTTGACTGAGATAGAAACATTAGTTCATAGATCATAGTTGGTTGGCGTTTAGTTGGTGGAGTGCAAGTTGTATTGGCTGGGAAGCTCTTAAGCATCTTGATACCTGGACATCCGCACTCGACACAACCATTAATGGCTTCCGGGTGTAAGAGAAAAGGAGACACCAGGGGGGGCTTGGTTTTATGTGAGCTGCCATGTTTATATTTTTCCTTTTCTAAATACCACCTTAAATTATCTGACTGATCTTGCAATGGACCAAAATGATTGGAGAAAACTTACATAACCGACTTCAATTTCTCCTGTAATAACACTTTGAGGGTATTTGTTTCCCATTCTAATTTTGTAAACTTATACATCTTTAGGATGAGGGATGGAGATTTCATGGGCTTCACGAAATGTGTAGATAAATATTTAGTAGTTGAAGGTTGTGGTAAGTAGATTCCAGAGAGAACGTCCTTTAGATTGATCCAACTTATGAATTTACAAATTTATAATGGGAAACAAACTCCATTAGTTTCCTCAAATTAGTTTAAGCCCATGTTAACAAACTATTTCTATTTCAAAATAGAATTTGGTCAAACCAATCACATCTACATATCTTGTCAGACCTGCCTTTGCTACACAAATCTCCACCACTTATTTTCATAAAACAAGAGCTAAAGAAAAAATCTCCTATTCATATGTGTTATTTAAAGCGTACAGTAGGATATGTGTTTTAGAGAATAGCGGAGATGCAACAAATGTCTCCAAAGTTTTGCTCCTAAATAAGCTCATTCACAGGATGGGAGGGAGTGGTATGAATGTTCTTTTTGAGAACGATTTCGTATGCAAATCTCTATGCTAGTTCACATTAAATTCTGTGGATGCTGATGCATAGATATCATTTCAGGTTCAAGAGGTAGCCTTGAGATCATTGCCAGATGTAGTTGTAGCAACTCCAGGACGTATGATAGATCATCTGCGCAATTCTTTGTCAGTGCATCTGGATGAGCTTGCTGTTCTGATACTTGATGAAGCTGATCGGCTTTTAGAGCTTGGATTTAGTGCTGAAATTCGTGAATTGGTATGTGTTTAAACAGCCTTTTCTGTTATTTACTGGTTATTACTTTTTTTTTTCTGTGCTTTATTTTATTTTAGACGTACAGGAATATGTTCGATGAATCTTAATTTTGTCTTAAAAGTTATCTGTTTTAATGTAGAGTAATGGTATGGCAGTTCCATGTTTGCATCAAATTGTTGCTTGAACCATTGAGCATTGCCCTTATGTAGGTTTTTAAGAGGGAAATGCGTGCACTAAAACTTTAAATGCAAAAATGAAAATTTAAGGCGGAACACAGGTTGTTATTCACACATAAAGAATGAGGAGATGTGAGACACGACTTTTATTCTTGTTAGTTGATACTTAAATACGTGACTTGCCTTTATGTAATATATCCATCCCTCATTCCATCGAATTATAGATTCTTGATACTACCATTTCCCAGTTGTCTATACTATTTCTAAAAAAATCAAGACTTTTGATTCGGCCCGGGGGGCACTGTACGGTTAATATTATCTGCCTATGAGATTTACACATAAGCAAAGAACAAAGTTGAACACCAATAGAAGACAAAAATTGGTTTGTTGCCTTGATAATTAGAATATCCGATGATGGTTGATCGGGTTTTAGCTGCTTTCAGCATTTCTAATAACTTAAGCATCAAGTGGCTTTTCGAAATGAGACCCTTCCTGTTTTCTCTTGTTTGCAGTTGTAATACTTGCAGCAATATCAAACTACTGTTGTTGTTGTTGTTGTTATGCTAACCTCTGAATTCATTTTTATAGTAAATGATTGTGCTCTTTTTTCCTTTTAGGTTAAGTTGTGCCCCAAACGGAGGCAGACGATGCTGTTTTCTGCAACTATGACTAGCGAAGTTTCTGAGCTTGTCAAGCTCTCTTTGAACAAACCCTTGCGTCTTTCAGCTGATCCATCAGCAAAACGGCCAGCAACTTTGACTGAAGAGTGAGTCATCTAGAGCTCCCTTTGCAATTGGGTGATAGGCATATGTTATGTTTCATTATCCTCTTGACCTGTGAAAACCATGCTGAAATTATTATGTTTATTTTTCGAACTTTCTTACCTTGAAAGTAAGCCCAGCTGAATACTCTTACCTTGTATGCAGGGTTGTTCGTCTAAGACGAACTCGTGAAGGAAACGAGGAAGCAGTTCTTCTTGCATTGTGCTCCAAAACATTTACGTCGAAAGTTATTATTTTCAGGTTATCCCATGCTCTTAATCTTTTTACCAATCTTTTTTCCCCCTTTTGCCAGTTCCATGAATTGATACATCGTCAGGTCTTCCTTGGGTTATTAATTATCAAAAGGTCACGGTAAAATGGTATGATTTGCATACATATTTCGGGTTACATTACATGATTTTCATTCAGGAGTTATTTCTGCTTCGGCATCTAAGAAAATTATGGAATTATGGTCAATAGTTTTATTGTCTTGTGCTATCCCACGTGGACTTCTTAATTTTTTTTTTTTAATTCATTCCAAAAATGTAAGTTTTTGAAAGTATTGATGTGCCTTTCAAACGTGGCATGCCTTAAATTTTTGCACAGCTTGGATCGACGAAAGGTTCTGGCTGGGCTGGGCCCATATGTTGCTTTACCCCGCTATGGCCTGTTTCTAGGGTCCTAGGTCTGTCTTAATCTTCCTTTAATATCATTTTAGTTCAAATTATCTGAAGAGGCCCGAAGCAATTTTCTAATGTCAGAAGCTACATTTGACTTCCTAAAATCTTGACGAATTGCCTCCATATGTACCTTCAAGAAGCTCTACTGACATAAGGCATGCAATTGAACCAACTTAAAACATGTACGGGCAGAACAACCTCAATATGGCATGGTCTGGTTATTTGATTTCCTTGGTAGATGTAGCAATCAATTCAAATAACTGCAGCAAAAGAATTCATGTGGTGGACCTCAAATATATTGGGAATTAGGTCCCTTTTTTTTTAATGGGTCCTGAAACATTGTCTTGAATGTCGTAATAAAATAGTAATTAGAAGATGCTTTCTAATTTGATTTATTTCTTGCATGTTGTACTAGACCTTGAATGATCTCAAATCTCTTTAGCAGCTTTCCTTCCAAAATCCAAACTGGTCTCTAGCTCAAAAATTTTATTATAAACCCATGGGTGGTTGAAATGGGTCCCAGCCTTTTTACATCAGCCACCCATGTATTGCCACATACCCATGGGTGTAGGCCTACAGCCATGGGTTTATAATAAAATTCTTGGCCTCTTGCTTCCTGTTGATGCTTTTTTATGTTTCTTCTGGCAGTGGAACGAAACAGGCAGCACATAGGTTGAAAATCATTTTTGGATTAGCTGACTTAAAAGCAGCTGAACTTCATGGAAATCTAACCCAGTCCCAGCGTCTAGATGTAAGTCCTTATCATCTCACCTATGGATTTCTGTTCTTTTTGCCAACCATGCCTTTTTATTTATGCCCTGTTGGTTTAGGCCTTGGAGCTTTTCAGGAAGCAGGAAGTAGATTTTCTGATTGCAACTGATGTTGCTGCTCGTGTAAGAACAAAAATCTCAGTTTCTTTTGCTTAGTGATGATAGGATTTTCATGTTCCACTTATCTTTTGTCCATCCAATGTTTTCATTTCCATTTCAGATATCCGGAACTCAAACTACTTTGACTTTGTTGAGCTGTGTATTATTTGGGAATTGCTGGATGCCTGTCCCTATTATTGTTTTTGTCATATTGCTGTTTTTTGTCTCTGTTGTAGGGTCTTGATATAATTGGTGTTCAAACAGTTATAAATTTTGCATGTCCTCGTGACCTTACTAGGTAAGGTGGCGAACTCCATTTCCTCACTATTATCTGCAAATCTGGCATTGTTCAATCCCCATAAATCGCTATTTACTTAAGGGAGTGTATACTGTAGATTTTCAAAAATCACTTTTTTCTCAAACTCATTTTTCAACCCCACAGTCCTCAGAATAATTTTTCGCATGCTTTTGTAACTTTTCCCTACTTACAACCACAACTTCTTTTTAAAAGAATCAATTTTCTGAAAAAAATCTATCCGTTAAAAGGGCTAAATAAATATCTTTGGGGTTTGATTTATGTTTTCCTTACTGCAAGCATTAGAATCCAGTTCCTCAACTTTTCTGTCGTTTTAACATTCATTGTTCTGTTCGTGCAATCTTAATCAAAATACACATACAACGTAAAAATAAAATCCGTTTCATGCAGTTATGTTCACCGAGTGGGTCGCACAGCCAGAGCTGGCAGAGAAGGATATGCTGTTACCTTTGTTACCGATAATGATCGGTCCCTTCTTAGAGCTATTGTATGCTTCTTCTCCTTTATCCTCTATTCCACTCATTGGTTCATTGTTATCAACTAGTAAGTTCTTAATTTGTTGATGTTGTTTGCTTCCAATTACATGAGGTATATGTCCATAATCTTTTAGGCTGATCTTTTGAAAACCTCAACAGTGTTCAATTACAAATGAAAACAGGAAATATAAGGAATAACCTCTCCTTAAACAAGCCACCATCGATAAACACTTAATTGAAAATAGAAGCTTAACTAAAAACAAACATATGGGGTAAACATGTTTCCAAAGAGAACTTCCATACATTTCTGTAGCAATATACATCACTGACTATATTGACTGTATAGTTTGTCAGTTCTTAATGATGGCTCTTTTTTCCGGTTCTTAAGGATTTTTAGGAAGATCGGAATAATAAACCTTTAGCTAATTGATATATATATATATATAGAGAGAGAGAGAGAGAGAGAGAGAGAGAGAGACTTGCTATTAAGACTTCCTTGAACATTGTGACAGGTTAAAAGAGTTGGTACAAAGCTGAAGAGCAGAATTGTTGCAGAGCAATCAATAAAGAAGTGGGCTCAAATAATTGAGCAAATGGAGGATCAAGTGGCTTCAATTCTTCAAGAAGAGAAGTAATTAATTTATTTCATGGCCGGCTTTCATATTCTACAACAAATGCAAATTGTATTTATCGATTCTGGTTGCTGCCAGGGAAGAGATGGCTCTAAGAAAAGCTGAGATGGAGGCGACCAAGGTTTCTTTCCTATTATTTTCATTTTATGCTTCCTACTCTCGATAGCTTGCCAAGCTATGATAACTTCTGTTTGCTACAATTTAGTTCCAAATAACAATTTCCGTTGCTGTTGCAACTTGTGATGTATATTAATGCATCTCTCAGTGTCCTTGCAGGCAGAGAACATGATGGAACACAAAAGTGAGATTTATTCACGTCCTAAAAGAACTTGGTTTGCTACAGAAAAGGAGAAAAAACTTGTAGCAAAGGCATCAAAGGTACTATAAATGCGGATGTGTTTGGGAAAGTTTTCTTGGCTTATGAACATAATTTTCACCTGGCATGTGAAATGCTATATTATATGATTTATTAATGACACTGATATTCTGTATTTGGGTTGATTCCTAAATTTATTTTTACCACCATAACTACTAAAAGCAAAGCATGCTGCTTGATATGTTGAATGGAAAAATTTAGGGCGTCGACATATAAATTTATAAGTTTATTATATTGCATTTATTATTGACTAAGTTGTAAGTAGATGCTCTTTGAAATGTGAAGGGACAGACATAATTTATGTAGTTCTTATTTTTTCAGTTGCTTGAAAGAATCTTGTTTAAGCAAGGTTGTTAGTGTATTACTGAATTTGCATCTGCTACTGCTTTAATAGGAATCTCTTGGAAAACAGAACGGTTCTGGAAGTGAAGTGATTAGCGCAGAAAAAGCGGAAGAGTTGAAGATGAAGGAAAAGAGAAAGCGACAACATGAGGTTATTCTTGACCTGAATTTGTACCATGGTGTGTAACTTTGTTCACCAAGGGTGTTGATACGAAGATGATTGTTTTGGACAGAAAAATTTACCTAGGAAGCAAAGGAGGAAACTGGAAGCAGCTAGAGAGAAATTAGAAGAGGAAATTGAAGTATTTCCTTTTCCTTTCTTTACATCACATCAAATGGATTACCTTGTATTATAATTGAAATTCATTTCATATACATCAACAGCATTAGGGGAGTTCCCTGGAGAACTATGATGCAAATATCAAGTGAATTATTTTGTACATATACAATAGTGGTGGGGTACTTTTCACCAATCACGGCTAAAAGGAGAAATTGATTTAGAATGCAATTTTGGTTATTATTTGGTCATACAGGGTTGTCATAACATCTGCATGCTGATTACTGTTGTCACATCCGCATGCTTTTGTTCTGGATCTCATTTTGTTTTTGCCCTTGCGCCGTATCCTTACGATACTGTACTTATATTTTATGTGCAAAATTATAGTTCCCTATATGTCACGTATATATAAGTTTATAATGCTTGACATTTTAACCATCAGGGAGGAGATAAAAATAAGAAAGAGGGAAAAGGAATTTCTCTGGTTAATGTGGCTTACCGTCGCGCTAAAGCAGCGAAGGCTGCAAAGAGGGCTGTAGATGCTGGCAAGATTGTCAGAAAGCCAGTTAACAAATCCAAGAATCCTTCGCAATCGAATAAATCAAGAACGGAGGAGATGCGGGACTTATTTCAAGATGACATGAGTTCTAAGAAGCAGAAAAACCTCCATCGCACAGGTGGAAAGAAGAAGTCCTCATTCAAGAGCAAGTCACGGTATAAATCTCATCTTGATCATTTATCTGATTTGATTTTCAATTTTTTGTTATGCGTATTGCTATTTAGCGCAGACAGAAATTTAATTCAATTCAGCAAACCTTGTCCATATGATGAGCAGTTACATGGCTCTATTTCCCTTCTGCCCTGTCAATGGCCATATTCAAAATTAAGGACATATGCTCAATTCCATTTTTAATAGTCCATGTGAATTTAGGTCACACGGATTGTGATCTCTTCTTCATATTTTACCATTTGTCGTATTGTTTCTTAATTAGTATCATGCTGTGGAAAAGAAATATAACACTAGATTTGAAGTGTTAAGATTAGAGTTGTAATTGTTGAGATCCTTTTCTCCAGATTATAATATAGGTGCCCAGTATTAAATTATATTACAACAGCATCAAGCTTGAGGCCCTGGGATTAAGGTTCCCATTAAGCATTATGTTGCCTTTGGTACAAACAGTATTTCAGAAAGTTCTGAGAAACTGATTCAAGCTCTGCAATAGGATTCTGGAGCTGTTGGGAGATGCTCTTAGCCTGTGACTTTCAGTGACTTTGGCTAAGCTTAAAAAGTAGGCACTTTTTCCTGAGAGTAAATAACGACTGAACCCTGAAAAGAAATTGTAACTTAAAAGAGACCTGTAAGCATACATAAAGTTCAATAGTATTCCCAGCAAAAAAATGCTGTTAATTTTTGTTTAGCTAGAAGTAACTTTTAAGTTAAATTCTTTACAAATGCAGGTACAAGCGCAGGTAGCATCATGGTGACTCTTTATGCTTGTTAGATTGCATGGTGGAACTTTGATTTGCTTATCAGAAGCTGATGGTGGTGGCAACGATTATAGTTATTTTGAAATATCTGATCAAGACCTTACTGAATGCATCATGTTAATTATGATTCAATTTTGATACCTGACCATTTTCTGAGCTACTTTTTGGCTGTTGAGGTTTTCCCTTTATGAAATGTATGTATAGCTATACTCATAGATGTCAGGGGTGTTTGATTTTCATTATAATTTGTAGTGGGCAAATTATAGTGAGATGGAATGAGTGGTAGAAATTGAGCGGGTTTAAAATATGGTCATAATTGACTTGTCACAAGTACAGTAATTTTCAAATGCTACAGTGCGTTGTATGAGAATGTCAAGTTTCTCTTGTTTTAAAACTTGGTGATTTATTATTAGAGGCAGGTTATCTCTTATGATGCCCACTATAGGTAGGTGATGATTCTTGTGGTTACTCGGTAGTAGATTTTACTTTAAAATAATACAAAATGGAGCAAAATGAGAATCAAACACAACGAATATTTCTCTTCTATGTGCACCAAACATTGCTATATTTGTATGCGCGCACACAGAGAATTTTGATCAATACACCCTGTATATGTGGCACAATCCTCTCTACTAATTTCATAAATTACACGGGAGACATCCAATGTCTATGAATCAAAACTTCACACACAAATCGATTTTCTACTTTTATTTTGAGAGGTTTAATAATTAACATAGGTCAAACAGAGTGAAAGTCATAATATTTTGGTTCTTCAAAATCAATTTTCACCTTAACTCATTTTTAAAATCAATTTTCCAAATATCGGAATTTTAATAGGGAAGTTTTGGAATATGGCCATTTCTTTGATCGGTAAGTATTTAAAATTGTGTACTAAAAAAGGAACATATATAGCAAATATTGTAAATTTTAACTATATCATGAGCATTTTGCTATAGTTATCCATTCAAGTCAAGAAATTGATGCAACATGCCCTGTATTTCAAAAGGGCATCTTACCCATTTTAAGAGAACTTGGTAGAGTTATTCCTACGCCTGCTCATATTGAACCCTCACGATTACCACCATCTTTTCAAATGTTTAAAATAAATGCAGCCGTTTCTGGCGAAAAAAAGCACTAACTGAAGAACTTTCTTCCGGTTGTTCACATGCGAACTGTTAAAATGTATAATAACCTAGTGTAGTGCAAGGCTACAAACATCATTCAAATCTATACACTATCCCTTATGGTCCATGCAAAACCAAAAATTAACGCATTATCGACTGATAACATTCATAATTGGTGTATCACAAGAAGCCTAAGGAACAGCATAAACCCATTTTCTTTCTTCTTTCTACTCTTCAACAAATGCAAAAAATTTGAAAACAGCTCAGTAAGAAAAACAATTCAGGAGCCTAGAAACAAAAACAAGAGACTTCCACACAAAAGTATACTAATTCCCCCTTTTATATCACAGCCATACCCATACTTTTGAACAGGGGCGTGATAATATAAATCCCAAGCAGACTCTGTCCCCTTCAAAATAAACATCTCAAATGCAACACTGTCAAGAGAGTGTCTTTTAATAATCGCATAAAAAATAAAAAAAAATAAAAAAATAAAAAATAAGAGATGTATATGTGGCACATTAAATGCTTGACATTGATATATCAGAAGCTTCATAAGGCAGTATGATATATCACTGATGTACATATGGAGAGAGGAAAATAAGGCAGCAGACTCGATGGCAAATTATGGTACTAATATTCAGGGCTTGCAATTGTTTCAGCTGGAGGATTTGAAGGGTGATTTCCAAGGGCTTATCAAGACTGCGGCTACTGAAATACCTTACATTAGATAGATGAAAGAACTTTAGTTGTTTGCTATTCTTTTATTATTATTGTTATTATAGTTGTAATTGGGGTCATTTGATTATTGCTTTATTTTTTGATCTATATACTGTAATATGGAGTAGTACTCCATAGCTGCACTCATGCATGGTTCTGCATGATATTTGTAATGAAATTTTAGGGCTCGAGCGGTAAGATTCATCATGTCCCCCTCTCTTTCTGTACTTAATTTGGTTATCAATAAAAGGGCAAGGGGATTCCATACCCCTCCATTGAGGTGCAGGCGGAGGAGCAAAACCCACACCAAACCCGTTATGGAATTTTCCTTTAAAAAAAATGCTTGACATTATTTTAAAACTCTCTACCGTTTTCTAGACATCTAATAATAATTTGCCAAATATACACAGTGGACATTATTACATTAGAGGATTTTTTGGTTATAACGTCAATGTCCTTTGCCATATGTGCACCACATTGTTGCAGTAGCGATACTCCAGTTAAATTTGTTAATAACCCATAAATCATAAGATAATAGATCAAAGACTATCCAATTAAGCACTAAGAGAACATTTTTATAGGATTGACTTCCAGGATGCACTTGACGCAAGTACCATTTGTCGACCAGTAACATAGAACATACTGGTCTCACCCATATCTGAAAGAACGACTTCAAAACGTCAAGGACTATTTGGCTGCTTTGTTTCATTTGAAGTCCAGGATGCACATTTTCTTTTCTTAGAGACTCTGCGGGAGATTCTAATAGCCGCTGGCTGTAAATCTTCAAAAAAATAAAATAAAATAAATAAAAAGAATAAAAAAATTCTTAGCTAGAGGCCTCAACATTAACAACGTTATGTGCTAAGCAGGATTCTTTTTCCACAAAGGTCCACTGCGTTCGGAAATTTGCTTCAATTTCCTAAAAATGGAAAAGTACACAATCCTAAAGCACTACCCTAAGTGCACTTCTACTCAAGCTTTAGTTCTAAAGGAGCTAGATAATTACCAACCTTCGGCTTTTTTTCCCAAGTTGGACTCTCACTTCCTAAGCCTGGCAATAACATCTTTGAACTAGTTTTCTACTAATTCCAAGTGTTACCAAACACATCCACCATTTCTACCAAAATTCGCACCTCTCACTGTTGTTTTTATATTTAGTTGCATAGACCATTCAATGCGTGATCTCTGCAATTTAACACAAGATAAATGACATATAATCAGATATTATCGGTGAACTTTTGAAGATAGCATGCTCATCTAAACTTACAAGAATATATGCATTCCATGAGGCCAAGCAGCTAAATTTACCATTGAATCAGTGTAATCAACTAAAAGATATATCCTTCATCAAGTAGTAAAACAGACTAAAGTGATTATTATGCCGAAAAATTATATCAGCCATTATTAGGAACTTTTGAAATCCGGGTTCATTATTTACAGAAAAGAAGCAAATTACAATGCATGGGCCTACCTCACAGTAAGCTACTACACAAACAGAGATCTGAGAGAGAGAGTGGGGAAGGGGAAGGGGAAGGGGAAGGGGAAGGGGGCAGTAAAAAGAACAGAACCATGAACACCTAAACAAGATAACAGGAAACAAAGTGCAAGAAGGTTCTTGTATATCAGGGAAATTCAATCCAAGCTAGAGCTATAACTAACCCCGCCAACAGAAGAACTCGAGGAAGGAGTTCTCAGCCCTGCCGCCACCACTCTCTTCTTCCTCTCCTCCTCGTAATCCGGATCATCAGTCGGCAACTCAAACCTACAAACCGGGCAAGTATTACGCGACCCCAACCAGGGAACAATGCAGTCGCCATGATATCCATGTCCGCATGGCAATTTCTTTGCCATTTCGCCGACTACTACTGAATCTTTACATATAGCGCACTCCATTGCTTCCTCTTCCTTCTCAATCAACACGTTTTTTAACGCTTCCACTGTTGCCTTTGAAGCTGGTGGTGCCCCTTGCCTTCCTCCACTGTCACTTTCGGCTAAATTCTGCAGCAAGGCTTCATACCCTGCGGCATCTACATAATCGCCCGGGTTCCCAAAAAATGTATCAGATTCTGGAACCTGTAATCGCAACTCGATTGAGTGGTCCTCGAGGCCCATTAAAATTTCAGCCCAATCAAGAATTCTGTTACGCCTACTTGCCGCTCGAGCAGCAAAGTCCCTAAGCCGAACACGCAGTACATCGCGCCGCCTTCTCCTCATCTCTTCTTCATCTTCCGATCATTCTCGTTCACTTCATTCTCCTCTTCGTTATCACCGTCGGATCGATCCTGATTTTCGTTATCCTGCTCCTGTTCATGATTCTCATCTTCGTTAACTTCCACCGAACGCTCGTCTTCATCATCGTCATCATCCGCATCATCAACCCATCCGTCCAACTCGATCCGTAAATAATCATCGTCCGATGGATCTCCGTGCTCAGACGGTGGTGGAGGAGGAGCATCCTCCTCCCGCGCCGCCTCCGCTATAAGGCGGAGAACCTGAATGAATTGGTTACCAAAGCTCGGGTCATCAATGGATTCAGAAACAGCGCGTGACCGCACGTCAACAGGAGATGAAACTGTAGTAGCAGAAATTGATTCAACAAAACCATTTTTGCACTCATAACAAATAACGTCTGGAAGATCGGCTAGGGTCTCTATGGACACTCGCTTATCGCAGTGATAGCACCAGTACTGAAAGAAATCCGGGTCTGATCCTGATGCTGATCGGGTTTGGTTAGCCGGATCGGATGGTGTTTCCGCCATTAGAGAGATTTTTCTCCTTATTTTTCCTCTGCCAAATTTGCGAGAAGGCACAAAACAAAACAACCCTAATTGCTGGGTGGGCGGAGAATTTAGAAGGTCAGGATGGATTAACAGTGAAATTAGGAAAAATTGAAGCCGTTGGATTGGGATTCTATCTTCTCCTGTACTTTCCGGTCCATTTTCAGAGTTGTGGCGTAAAAGCGTTCATAATAATTGTGCGACACTGGTTATAACACAATAAAATCGACTGATAATGTACGAATTGGAGGAAACGTACTAGGAGAGAACATGTCCAAGTGAATATTGAATATTCTGTTTTTGTAATTTTTAATTTTTATATATATATTTTTCCATCTACTTGGTCAGTGATAGGTAGTTTGGGTGGTGAGATTTCTCTCTTTTTTGAATTTTAAAAGTATATTTTGAATTATTCCTGTAATAACTTTAGGATTAAATTTCATATTTGGTCCTCAACTTTTGCACATTATATTAACTGAGTCCTCATTCTTTTTTTTTCAATCTCACGGGTTTCTAACATTTTATAAATTCGCACATGAAAATAACATTTAGCCTTCATACTCTTTTTTTTCCAAAAAAAAGAACTCGTACTCTTTAAATAAAGGAAAAAGAATTTAAAAAGAAATGTTCCATTTTTTCAATAAAGACAGTCTGATAGTTATTTTCACACAAGTTAATAAACAATTTTTAATTAAAAATAATAGTTAATATAGTTGAAATATTAAATTCTACATGAATTTATATATGTATATACACACCTTTATATTTCATTAATTATTTGAGAATACTTTCAATACATATATAGTTGATATGAAATAATGACATGATTTATTTACGAGTATATATGAAAATGAAAAATAAAAAATATATTCAACATGTTAAGTGGACTATTTTTTTTATGGGGTGAGAATAGCATATATGGCTGTCTTTGTGAGGTAATGGAGAAAAAAATAATAAAAATGAAAAAAAATAATTTCTTCTCCATTTTAACTACGTAGTTATCCACCCCCAATTGTCACCTAAAATGGTAATAAATAAGGAGCGTCCCAAAATAAAGACAAAAATTTTGTTGGTACTTGTCATTTTCAGTCAGTGTGGGCTGGTAGCTAGGTAGATACTAGATGGTTAAGGAAAATTTATCTACCTTTTTATTTTTTATTATTTTTACTAAGTTTCAAATTCTTTTTTTTTTAATTTAAAGAGTAAAGGTATGAATGTCATAAAGATGTGATGTGAGAATTTATAAAAAGTTGAAGATCTATGGCGCTGAAAAAAAGAATAGAGACCCAATCGATATATTGTGCAAAGTTTTAGGGACCATATGTGAAATTAACCTATAATTTATAACAACAAATACATACAAAAATATTGGTTTTGAATTTTTGATCAAAATAAAATATTAATTTATTACAACATATTATTTATTAGTATTTACAATAAAAGTTTCTAATATACTATAATTTTTTTCTTGTTCGCTGCATTGTTTTTTTTTTCCTTAATATTTTTTTATATTATGGGGAATGGTAAGGGCTGAGAATTGAACTCTGATAAAAGGGGTGGAAAGACACTCAAATGCCATTAGACCACATAAATCTTAGTTTTTTCTCAATTTTGTTAGCTTAAAAAATAGCATGGATGAATGAAATAAATAATAAAATCATCATTATCTTGAAGTTTAATGAGTTTCCAAAGTGGGATTCGATTCACATTCACATCCCTTTAAAAGTTTCAAAAACGAAGGTGAGGCAACGCTAAGGCTAGCAATATTGTCTTATCATTGTCAATAGTCTTCTCTTGCTATGTTTTTAGAGTTAGATGGACATATCACCTTATTTTAGCCTTCCGAGATAAACGATTTAAAATGATATAATGTATGGAAAAATCATTCACACCTCGAATACTAGTTTTGATCACCTAGGAGAGGGTAGACTTTAATCTACCCATATGAGGGTAGGTGATGAAAACTACCTTGAATACCATAAGAAAAAAAAAACAAATATAAAGATGCTTAAAGTAAATATCATATAACGAAAACCTTGAAATTTTTATTTCTAAGTTAGTGCGCCAAAGCAGGGCTCACCGCCACCAAGTCAAAACAAAATTTTGTGTGGGTTGGCTCAAACTTGCCAAGTCACCACGGAGCTTTGCATGCCGAGCTTATAAACAGTTCAACATGGCAAAAACTAGTCAAGTCCAATTGGAGGATTTGCCAATCCCAAGAACTAAGGTATGATAAATGGCTAATTAACACAATCTAATCATAACATTTTTACTTTATAGTGTAATATAATCCCAACCTTTCAAATATGGCAATTCTAACGATAAATCTGAAATTTTTTACACAATCTAAACCTTTTAACTTAAAATAAAAATACAATAATACCGTCAAATTTTAATTAAGTTAAAATTTAAGACACAACAAATAATAAATAAACGAAAATAAGTTAGAGATATTAGTCTTGCTTTTCTAAATACTATATCAAATCCCACGTGGTGATGACTAAAATACCGAATTTACCCAAAATTGATAGCAGCACGCCCCGAATGGAACAGTACTTTTAAAATTTGCAAACTCAGGGAGCGGTCCCGCACTGATCTACCCTCAATGATTAATTTAATTAAAAGTAATAAAAATGTAGATAAATGAGAAAAAATTAAAAATGAAAAATATAATAAATGGATCAATAGATTAATGGAAAAGCTGATTCGCACAATCAAACAAGCACGCAAATTCGACCCACCCCACCGTGCACTAGGTAATGACATAAAGACCAATTCCCTAGTTCTTTCATAGAGTCCATTAGACACTATATTGAATTATGTAGTAAGATCTCATTGGACACATTGTGGAGACACATTGGGAGATGAATGTCTCAATGTGTCCAACAAGAAGTTGTCACATAATCTATTGAACACCATACATAATGTCCAATCGACTCTATAGAATATGTACCAATCCATCCTCTATCATCTCTAAATTCTCACAATTTAGTTTTTGTAATATATCAAATTATATATTTTTTATTGTATCTATTTCTTTTAATTACTAATTTTTAGTTCAATTAATTTGAAATTAGGGGAAACTATAGTCTTCTTTAAATTAAAAAAATCAAATTGTGCTAAAAAGGCAAAATTTGAGATTATAATTGCTTAATTTCAAATGTAAGGGTTAGATGGTGTAAAAAGACTAAAGTTAAAGTTAGATGATGCTAATTAACGAAAAAAGAAGCACCAAAATTGTCAAAACAATAAGAGAGTGCGTATTTATTTATTAATATTTACAGCAAAGTAAAATTACAAAAATGTAAAAAAGTTAAAAAAATTTAAAAAATATATAAAAAGTTCAAAACCCTAGAGGCCTCTCTCTTTTATTGGTTATCCCTTTTATTACAGAGTGCCAGAATGTATTGGTTGCTTTAACCGATTCCGTTTATAACAACCCAAGCAGTTTCTAATGAATACGCTGCTGAGGCAACCGGAACCGGACCTGAGAGGCCGGCGATTTGACGGCAACGCCATGCCAGCAGATTCCGCCTCGGCACATTTCGTGACGGTGATCGCGTTTTAACGCATACGATGCGGCGGCCTTTCGGGACAGGTCCCACGCCAGACTTGCAATTAGGATTACACCCACCACGGCGGTTGTGAGAATAAGGATGCACCACCCACTGAAGCTCCGGCCGAAAACTAGGCCGCAAGCCTTCATTGCCGCTATTGCCACCAGGTGGAGGGTGGTTAGATTTCCGACCACCGCATCAGAAATCGCCATGATTCTTCGGTCGTCGCTGAAATTCGAGGATTTTGTGTGTAGAAATTTGAAGTCTCGGTGTGCGGAAGACGTGGACTCAAAAGTCTAGGAAGATAGCATGTGTTACTAATTTGAATGTAACGAATTGTGAAAGGAGGACAGCGTCGACATAATGGAGCCATTTTATGGACATCAAAAATTTTTCTAGTGTGTTGAGTCGTACCGTCCGCACATGTGAGACTGCATTTAATAGACCTTTTTTTATTTCTTAAAAGAAATTATTGTGTAGATAGACGTCACGTGTGTGCAGATAATTTTATAATATGTACTGTATGCACGTGCTGGAAAATAGGAGGCGGAAACACGATATAATCCTATCTAGGAAGAAATTTCTAAAGGAAAGAAATAGAAACATAATTTTTATCAAAGAAAATAATAATAATAAATAAATATACCCGATTGAGAAATCTACTCATTTAGAACTATAAATTTTAAATTTTTTTTAAAAATACACTCCTCATTTCACCTCATTATAATTCAATGTTAATAATGAGAATCAAACATCCATTATATCTATTCATAGATGTATAACTTTTACTTAAATTTTTGTTTACATACATCTAGCTATGTGATGACATTTGATTTAGACTTGATATAATGCGCAGGAAAATGAAATTCTGTCAAGTGTTTAGAAGAGACGGACAACATACTTGTTTTTTCCAAGTGTGTAGCGTAGAAAATAATCTCCGTCATTTGGCAAGGATAATACTTTTGCTGCCTAAAATAGAGAGAATAAGCATATATCTTTGTAAATTCCCGGCAAATAGTACAATTTGAACTCCTATGTCATATGCTTTTTCATTCTTACATAATAGACATTCTTACTCTACTTTCACCTTCTTATATTGGAATCAATCCATTCTGAATACAAAAGCCAGAAACACAAGTTTAAACCATCCGGACTTCTCTTACAATGTTACTATTCATTACTTCTAATATCATCTTCAATGCAATATAATAAGGGTTAATTTCACAAATAGTCCCCAATTTATACATTTTCTATCAGTTGGATCTCCAACTTTTTTTCAATGTTGTAGGTCTCTAACATTTCATAAATTTAATCATAAGGTTCTTTATGACATTTTTGTGCTTACTTTGTAAATAAAAAAAGAAAAATCTTTAAAAAAATAAAGTAAAAATAAAAGAGTATGTGGAAGAAGTTATTGTAAGGTAACTTCTTTTTATTAAATCTTAATTAATCAAAAACACTTATAGCCAGCAAAACGACCCTTTCAAGGGTTGCTAACTCCTACGATAATTTATCACATATGCTTAAGAGATTGTCGAGTAATCGATTGATAAGCTTAAAATAAAAAAAAATTTCACAAGCGCAAGATCCATATACCATTTTATCAATTTCAGAATATGTCATATATCAACATGTTTCCCCTTAGCCAAGCTAATTATTGGCTCCATCCAGATTAGGATATTTTTAGCAAAGATAACATGTACTAACATTGTTACATGATCATTCTAATTTGAACTGTGTGAAGTTATGATATATGAAGAGAAGGAAGAATGAACAGAAGTATGTAAAATCTATATATTAATAATAAGATAAGTTTGTTTGACATAATTTTTCCTGTACTGGTCTGGATTTATAATAATTCTGATGACGTTATCTGTGAAATTATATATATTTTTATTTTTTCTGAATTATCTACTTTATTGCATCTTCCTTATCTTTTCATAATTATTTTTCCTAAATTATATCCTTTGCCATCAAACAAATCTGAGTTCTTGGGTTTTGGGTAATTTAGCTTCGGTGATTCAAATCTAGGTTTAATTTGATATTGTTTGAATTTTTCCCATTTTGTAGCTTTTTGATATCATATCTTTCAATTTTTCTCAATAGTTACTTGCTATTAAATTTGTTAATAGCTACTTAATGATAACTTTGGTAGCAACAATCAACTTTTGGGCTATCCAAAATAAACATATTTATTGTGCTCCTTAATTTTCTATCAGCAGTTGAGTTATTTCAAAAAATCTGAACTTACTATATTTGTACTCTTTTTATCTTTATAATAAATTGTATATATTTAATAACAAAAGGACCTCTGAAGGTTCCACCAATTTATTTATTTATTTATTTTTCTTTTGTTTTGTTTTGTTTTTTTTTTTTTTTTTTTTTTTTTGAGAAAAGTGAGATTCCACCAATTTATTTTTAATTTTTGGCATTAAACGTATTAGTATGGTAGATTGATGGATTTTGTATTTGACAATATTGAATAATATTCATTTTATGAAATAAGATATTAATTTCTTTGTGATAAAGTATCAACATTTTACAACATTTTTTAGACCCTAAATAGCACAAACTGACAGCACTTAGGGTCCATTTGGTATCGTTTATAATTAGATTGGTTTATAATATATTTTAAAATTTGAATTTTTAAGACACGTGGCTTAGTTTAATGGTTAAATTTTAAAAGGTTGTTATTTGGTGTGATTAGTGTGTGAGGTGTCAATTGTAGACTTTACCACGTGTCCCAAAAATTTAAAATTCAAAATGTATTATAATACAATTCATTTATAATAGATGCCAAACACACTCTTAATTATAATTGTAGTTATCACAAACATTCTCTAAGAGAAAGTAAAAGCAATGAATCATGCAGTTGCAAATGATATCGGATAAAAATATAAGTTTAATATATAAACTTATTCTGAGATTTCATATCATTCTAAAATAGTTACATGGCCTTAATTTCCTTGTATCTCACTATGCAAATATTGGACTTTTTTTTATCTCAAAAGTTTCTTTTTTCAAATTTATACTGCGAGTTAAATAGTTGATTGATGTATATACAAACACACATGCATGCATAGACACATACTTTGCATTTAAATTGAGATTCCTTGTATATTTTTATTTCGTAAGTGAGATTTTTTTCCATATCCCATGGGCATAATTAATTTACAATTCTTGGTTTTTCCATTTCAAATGTGCCACAGAGAATAAGTAAGAGTAGAGAATATGGGTGATTACGTGAAAAAAAAACATGGTTAAAGCACCTAATTTGGTTTAACAATGACATTAATTCCATGGCAAAAGAGGCAGTTTCCTTCATTTATTGAGTCATTGCTGAAACTTAATAACCAACAACGAGTGAATCTATTACAAGGAGATGAGTTATTTCTTAGGTTAGAGATGCTGGCATTTAGAGGACATTAATAGGGTCTTGTCGAGTTTTCAGAAACACGGAGCTTGCTGAAATAGCCTTAGACCCATAAAATCCTAGCTACTACGTATTATTATCAGTTTTGTAGGCTGATTCTAGAAATTGAGAGAATGTTCATTAAGTGTAAAATACTAAAATTGAACTGAATAATATCACCCATATGTTTGACTTTTTAATTATTCTTTTCTAAATTATTAATTTTTAATGTACATTCAATGAAGACTAGCTACTTCAATTTATATATGTTTCATTGAAATTTTTTATTGGTATTATTTCCGTGCAATGCACAAGTGAAAAATCTAATAATAATAGTAGTAGTAGTAATTTTAATAGTAATAGGAAAAGCCAATAGATTAATTACTCACCGACCACAAGCAAGAGCAGTCCAATGGCGTAGTTAAGGTTTTGGGTAGTGTAAACGAAAGAGATAGAGAGAAGATAATTATTTTAATTGAATGTGAGTGGAAAGATGTGCAGGAAAAAAAAGAGGAAAAGTGAAAAAGAGGAGAGAGATAAATAAAAATTTAAAAATAATGATAAAATAATAATGAAAAAGGTAGAGATAAATGTATAGTTTTAGACTTTACACACGGCACAAGGAAGGAAAAATGAGGATAAAGTGGTGTAAAAAAAGAGTAAAGTAATTAACAGAAAAAAATTAAAATAAAATAAGAGACATATGAGATCCAATTAATTTGTGTGAATATCTCTCTTCTACGACCTTGGACCTCCACCCTTTGTATTTGAGATGTTCCATCACCATTTGTAGTCTGTTTTCAAAACTCATGTGTCACTATCTTGCGCCTCCATTTTTTGACCCTTTCAATCAAACACAAAATACGACATTATGGTAAATTAGTGGGACGTACGTGCGTTGCAAGCAAAGTTGCCCGTCATTATACCTTTATTTTGTGCAAAGTTAGACAAACTAATGGTCTAAAATAAGCAAACTAAAATTAGTCTTATCATTGGATTCACAACCTATAAGTGGAGCATGTAGGTAATATATGGAACTGGAAAAACCAATGCATTGACAATCTAAAAACCCATACATCATATCTAATTGTCTATACACGATGACGAACACAAATATTTACAAGCCATAAACCTTAGAGTTTTCTCTTATTCAATATCATACTTGGATGGTGGAAAGCCTTCGTCGATTGACTCTTTGGAAACCTTCTACGTCTTCTTGCAGTTAAGCATTATCATGCCCAATGAGTTATGACAACCTTTTTCATCTTCTTGCAATTGGAGCATTATCATGCCCAATGACTTAATACATATCATGACCTGATCAACTATAGCCTCCATGATAAGCAATTTCAAAGTCTTATCTACCTTCCTCAGGAGAAATCTGCAAATGAGACAGGGAACAAGATCAGAGCAATTGGACTAAGACTTGAACATTTTATTTCTCGCATAATAGTTGTAGTCAATCTATCAAAATTTCTCAACAGATATAATAGAGATCTAAAATTCACAATGATAATAAAGAATGGAAGCAAGCAGTCCTTAAGCACATAGTTTCTCATAATTTTTTATTGTAATTTTAAAACTCCTAACTACAGAACATATTCAAATCCCAAGTCACCTATTTTAAAAATGTCACTAACTTTGTAGTATAATTTCAAGTAAAATCCTTGAAGTTTATGCAAGTCTCTTAATTGTCATATTAGTAAGCTATAAGTCACCATTTTCATTATGTGGCAGGACCCATTTGGATAATGGATTTTCAAAAATTCCACAGTGGTTATAAATTGCTGCTACAGTGGGACTTGGTAACTAAGAACATTGGCACATCGAGTTCTCCTATCTCGATGGAATAAGGTATGGAAAAGCAAAGCCCCTTCAAAGATGAAAATTTTGTTCTTCCAACCAATAGTTGTTCATTTGTTTGTCTCATTCTATAATGATTAATATATAAAAAGATGGCTGACATTCTTCGATAGGGGCTGGTAATGATGGAAAACCATTGAAGAGAACTTTATCAGTTAAAAAGTCAGGAACTTGGATTTCAGAAATGAACCAGAGAAGAGCAAGTATCAACTAACAACTTCGGTGCTGTTCTTTTATCTTTTCCCCAGCAAAGTGATAATTTTTCATATTTTTCCCTTTTCTTTTCTTTATTTGATCATGCAGTTGAAGCTTGAGAATTTCTTTTTTCAATAACTACAATATGATTACTCAAAAGAATAAAATATTAGAATTAACCTCTTGGCTTCCTTTATAACCCTCGATGCAAGTATTTTTTTAGTCCTTTCCTCAAATTTGTTCAAGGGAGCGTTCTTACAACTAAAGTGACCAACTATAAGAAATTCTAGATTGTATATAGTCAATCAGTGGTGCAAAAGAAAAAAAAGAATACAAATTCCAGCTAACTCACCGGTAATAAAATTTTTGAGCTGCTTAATTTGATCATAAAGTAGAAGGTTGATCTGTATCTTTAGAAAACAATAGTTCATAATCCAACCCATGCGATCTCCTATACTATCTATCATAAGTATCAAATGTAAATGAGCTGCTTAATCTGATCATAAAGTAGAAGGTTGATGTTTATCTTTAGAAAACAATAGTTCATGAGCCAACCCATGCGATCTCCTATACTATCATAAGTATCAAATGTAAATGAGCTGCCTACAAGCTAGAATATATTTTCTTGAGCATTAGAGCAAAGGGAAGAAAAGTAGAAATCAGAACCATTTGTAAGAGGAGGAAGAATCATAAAAAAGATATACAATAAATCAGAGACAAGAGAATATAACGTTGATAACCTCTTCTACAGAAGTCAATGCTTTGGATGAAAAGCAAGGATCCTTTCTAACAAGTATAAAGCAAGGTAGTTAGCACTTGGAAAATTCTATGATAAAAGAATGGACCTTTTACTCCGTAAACAGCTCAAATATCTCTGTGTTTTTCAATTCGTATCTGCCATATGAATTAATAAGTAAGCAAACTCTAGATTGAAATTATGAATCCTGCCGTCATATAATAACATAAAGAAAAAAGGATAATTTTCACTCTACATCCTTATTCTTTCAACTCTGACACAATTTTATGCGTATTCTCTATTTTTCCCCTATATATTTTGTCTGTGGACTTCTATATATATTCATCTATTATATTTCTAATGATGGATTCCTTCATATTCACCGTTAAAGGCATGTTTAGTTAAGAGCAAGAGTGCAAATAAAATTTTAGAGATAATGGGAACAACGGGACCGTAGCATTTGCACTTGATCTCCTTCAAGATTTTTTGATGCAATTTTACAAGAACATGGTCTAGTTTAACTAATTGAGGATCAACATCCTCTGAGAATTACCTTAAAAAAACTGCCATTGCTGCTATTGCTCCTTTTTCAGTAATCTCAAAATGCTCCTCAAGATACTTCGTTCTTGGAGATCCTAGGCTGTAAAAAAATGAATTTCTATGAGCAATCATACGTTTCAAATTCCGGCTGAAGAAGGCCAATCAAGTTGAAAACACACGACACATTGCAAAAAGGGAACTCCACATCACTAAAGATGGAAGATGAAGATTCGGAATTTATTTTCTATAAAAGATTTCTTCCTGCTTATGGATGGCAAAAGACAAAGATGTTGGGAACCTCCGGCAGGACACGAGTCCGTTTCTATGCACAACTAAGGAAAATGGAAAATTTCTGGAAAATCTTTAATCACTTGGCAGTATACGAAAGCCCAGAACAATTCTATAGCTGTAACAAAAAAGCAAAGAGAGAATTAGAAACCAAGCAAATGAAACACACACACACACACACACACACACATATATATATAGAGAGAGAGAGAGAGAGAGAGAGAGAGAAACCAGGAAAAGAGGAAAAATTGAAATTTGAAGCAGTGTAAAACAATTGAAGCGTAGATGAGGTTAAGAAAAAGTGAGCAAGCACACAATAATTAATTGTCCAAAAAATTAAGTAAAAAACCAGCGATGAAAGTTTGAAGATTAAACATGAGCCTACCATGGCAAGATTTGCCATTGCAGAACAAAAGTAAAGATGCTTTCAAGAGAAACACAACAATAAATCGAGGAGAAAGAACTTACAAAGAGGAGTGAAGGTTGCGTATTGAAAGAGGAGAAAGAGCGTACAAGAGGAATGATGCTTGCATATTGAAAGAGGATAGAGAAAGAAGAACAAGCGTTAAAGAAGGGGTAAATGTGGAAAACAAAAAAAAAATCGTCGTCTCTGCCAATTTTGTGGTACCTTGGGTTGGAAATGTTGTACCCAAATCGATTGAACAGTGCTAATTGAAGGAAGCCTCTTTTTATATAGTAGGACTTAAACCCAAAAAATAAGACAAACAGCTTTGCGCTCCTAATCATGATTAGAATCAATAAAAACAATTATGATTATACATCACAAGAAATACAAATAGAGGAAACGATATCATATTTGGTATAAGATTCAAGATCTAATATCAAAACTCAAAGCAATAAAATGGACATGAAATTTGAGGCATCCTAATTGAGCTGGTTTAAAACCAAAGAAAACCAAAGAAGTACACCTTACAGAAACAACCCTTTACCTTGCAGAAACATTGACATTTTTCTACCATTGGCAGCAACTCAAAAAATTCCCCAAACAAAGCCGCTTTCGAAAAATTTTTAGCGTAACCTAATATTTGCCTCCTAAAATGAATGAAAAGCTAAAGTTGAATGCTTGCTGGGAAGTAAAACCTTCAATATCACGAAGTACTCAATTTACAAGAGAGCTATAAGCACTAAATAAGAGAGAGTAAAAATCAATAAGATAACTAATTTTCTGTGTCTTTTTCCATCTGTACATCTAGTAGATGAAACAATTGACAAAAGAACACATATTATTATTATTCATGTTACCTTTATTTGACTACTAAATATCGACCCCATAAAATTCATATTTTCATACTACTCATATCAAAGTTTTTATGCTTTTCCTAGGCTCAAACAACTGGTTGAGTGAGATATTCATGGAGATTCTTTGTCACTAAAGTGATATTAAAATCTCATATGAGATATAATTAAAATCTGTGTGACCTTCAATGTCCTTCACTCAAAGGCTAGTTTAGTTCTAACCGAAAGTCTTGTTTCAAATAGTACAAAATAAGATAAGAAGCCAATGGATTATGATATGATTCATAACTATTAGTATTTAAGCATGGGTGAAAAAAGAAATAATCGTAAAGAATAATGATACAACTACTGTAAAACTATTACTTTATTGTAAATGCTAGTTTCAAATTTCTACTTCAAAAAACATTAAAGCTAAAACATTAAGACTAAGAATTTTTCCCATTGAGAGGTATTGCAGTGAGAATGTCGTGTACACATGGATATAAAGATATAACACATACTATTACATTATAAAAATTTTGAAAAAAGAAAAAATTATAGATTAAGAAGACAAATTTTTAAAAAAATTAAAGCTAAATAAGCACCCACCAGTGGCTAATTCATTCTTTCAATATCATTTTTTGGAGAAGTAATAAGTTAAGGGTGTTCACAATACAACTTAGATAATTTGATGGAATTGAAGCTTAGCTTAGCTTTTTCTTGGTTCTTAATTGGCAGAATAAATATGAAATAATATCCAATCAAATTGCAAAAACTGAAGAAATTAGAACTCCATACAAGGACTCAGATATAGTAGTTTCCTATGAATTTTTTGCACCAAAGTGCACTATGAACAGCTATAGGAAATCACAGGCGAATCTTTTTTTCCTCAAATCATTCATTGCACAATAAAAAATCAAGTGTAAAATGGATAATAATTATTTTAGGCCTACAAAAATATCCATTTTTATATAATTAAACACACTGTAATTAAACACACTGTAAGCAATGAATGAACAACAAAGGATTCACGCATTTTGAAATTTGAAAAATACAACTAAAAGGAAGAAATTTACAACCAATAGGATTTAGCTACAAATTCTAAAAGGGAACCATGCCTAGTTCTAGAACTATACTTCAAGAAACAATCAGCGAGTTTTATGGAAAGAATACCAATTTTCAAAATCTTCTGGTTCTTGAGGAACTAATAATCTGGACAAATATCAACCACAGAAGTGGTGGTAGCCTTGTTATAGTTACAACGAACTACTTCGCACTCAAATAATAATCAGATGCAGCATAGAAATTCCTTTGATTTCTCAATGTTCTGTGTGGTCTTAGGAAAATAATGATTTGTACAATCATTTTGTAGAAACATAAATATCAAAAAAAAATTATTTCCAATCGATAGAATACCATGTTACTATAATTTTTTTTTGCAAAAATCAATAGAATCGTCAACAAATAAAACAGGGAGCCTGAATTGCAATGAAGCCCCCAGATCATTATAAAACTTCAAAATGCATGTATTAAGATAAAAAGAATAATAAGAAACATAATAAACAAACCCTAATACTAATAGCAAAAATAAGTAATAAAAAGAAACAACAATAAATTACCATAAAGAAGAAGGTCGAATCAAGCTATACTAAATGCAAAGATTAGAAAAAGAGCCAAACTAGATCAGCAATTGCAAGCCCGAATTGCCAAGGAGCACAGATCATTCGATAACTCCAAAATTACCATTAGAAGGAAGATTTAGAAAAAATAATGATGAACAGCATCCAATACAAATAACAAAAGTAATTAATAGAAATAAAATGAACACTAAAGCACCGTAAAAAAAAAATGAATCAAGCTACAAAACACAGAGATAAGAGAACAAGCAAATCAGATTCACTGCAATCTGTTGGAACAACCACAACTAGAAAGAGAAAGAACATTCTGTGAAGGAGAAGGAAACATGGAGAGAGAAAGATTGGGTGTAGAATATATGGCTTTGAACTTTTGGTATATATTTCCAGTCCAGGTTATGTCCAAGTACATACCGTACTATTTTTAAATTATGTCATTTAACCTAATCAACATTACAAGCTTAAGTGACTATAAAACTGCAAAGATAAATTCATAGAGAAACGAAACTTGCAAAAAAAATAAAAATAAAAGAGTTGTTCAAGGTACAATAAGATTTTCTAGCATATAAGATAAAACTATTTAGCTAACTGCCATTGAGCCAAACTCAAAAGGAATCATCTCTGGAGCTTCTTCCAACTTACATAGGCAACATTTAAGTTCACCATATATGAATCTTAATTGCTATGTACCAAGAACATTATTTTTCAGATGATGGAGAAGAAAGAAATAAGTTTCATGGGCTAGAGAAATGAAGCTGATTTAATGCAAAGGAGCATTACACTTCTCAAAAAGAATATTTTGGGGAAAATGTAGCAATGCTGACCTGCCGGAGAGTGGAGACTTCCAAACATTTGGAACACTCTGCGACTTTTCTATGGTTATATCCCCTCACTCACTTTAGATAAGAAAAAGAATCCTATAAACGCCAAATACTAAATAGAAAGAATTATTCAAAACTCATCAAATGGAAAATAATAAGGTAAATAATCTTACCCAAAAACGAAATTTTGGAAAACCAAACAGGACAAAAATAAAAGTAAAATTAGATTGGGGAAGTAAGAGCACTCAAAATGTAGCTTGGCAGTCCAAGATTCTATAAGAGAATGTTACCTGACCAAAGGATGATTCATTGCAATTTTGCGGCTCCAATTAGATCAGACGGTGATGGAGTGCAAATTGGGAACATGACTGACTATTTAGGTTTCTAAGGTTTTAAGAGATTGTTACCTCTGGCTAAATTGAAAAACTGAAAGGATTTGGGAATGGAAAAGTTGGCACTGCTTTGCTAGAAGAGAGTCCATTCCAAAGAGGGGTAAGCAGAGTCGAAATTAGAGCGACGGTTTCGCAGAAAGAACGTTGTTATTTTGTGGAGGATAATAATAGGAGAGTACACATTTTTCAAGTGAGGTGAGGAAAACACATTTTTATGTTACTGTTCTATGGACAATATCATCATGGAATAAACAGTGAAAGTGAAGTTCTCTCTTTTTATATTGTGGAGGAAATATTGCTTGACATTGCAACGTAGCGCCCCAACCCATGAACCCTACCATGCCATACACTCGGTAGTCTTTGCTCTTCGATTCTCGAGTCTTCCATCCCTCAATTCTCAACCACTTCTAATAGTCCGCGTCAATCCTCCGTCATACATTTGAGGAGTTTATTGAAAGACAATTTATATGTGAGTTATTCAATAATTTCTCATTATGTATGTGCTGATGTGAGATTATTTTTACAAAAGTGTCCTTACTTAACCAATAATACACCGTTACACTGTAAATAAAAGTGAAAGTTCAATTTGACTCAATAGAAATCAAGTCAGATAAAATCCCTGCCTACCCTCCACACCAAAAAGAAAAAAAAAAAAAACCACTGCCTCAAAAGGAGTCCTGTAGTTAACCAATAATGCACCGCCACGCTGGGATAATTTGCCAAACACCCTGAAATTCTCTGAGAGCGTCTAATTCTCCACGCTGGCTGATTTAAATCAATCACGAGGCTCCAACTTTCACCGGTCTTCGGTCTTTAAATCCCCAAATCAGATCACTCTCACTCTACTACACTTTACTCGAACAGTTCGAGTGACGGAATACGCCGCAGCTAACGCTATGAGGAAGTGGACGACCCCTTCCATTTTATTCCTGTTATGCCTCCTCTTTCTTCTTCCAGATCAAGGTGATCACTAATTAATGTTTTGGACAAGAATTTAATTATGCTTTTTATTTATTTGTGATCTGGGTTTCGATTTTGATTGAATTGTTGCAATTTGTGCTTATGAAGCTGAACTTTGAAATTATTTAGGTAGGAAAATACACGCAAATGCAGAATCTCAATCTGATTCACCGGTAGATCCACCGAAGGTGGAAGAAAAGATCGGCGCTGTTCCGCATGGATTGTCAACCGATTCTGATGTTGCTAACAGGTTCTTTTTTTGTCGTCGTCGTTGTTGTTGTTGTTTTTAAATTATTGAATGTACGAGTGTAGGAACATGTATAAACATATGTGGTTTTTGTTATTTTCATTTAGGGAAGCGGAATCGATGTCCAGAAGAACCCTTCGCTCTAATGCGGAGAAGTTTGAGTTCCAAGCGGAGGTGTCTCGGCTTATGGATATTATTATTAACTCTCTCTATAGTAATAAAGATATTTTCTTGAGAGAGCTGATCTCTAATGCTTCTGATGTAAGTGCTTTTAGTGTTATGTGGTTATTGTTTTGGGATTGTAGTTTCCTTCTAGTTTCTAAGAATTTTTTTCTTTTATTTTTTATTTTTATTTTGTTAAAACTTACCGCAAGTTTTGTTGATTATTCAGGCACTGGACAAGATTAGATTTCTATCACTCACCAATAAGGAAATTTTGGGCGAAGGGGACAATGCCAAGCTTGATATCCAGGTTAGCGTTTAACCTTCCTATTGAAGTTATTAGTAGCGTAACTAATGTGAAAGTTATACTGCAAAGTCGTTTCTGAATATCAAATTTAGCAATACTGTATCTTTAAAGTGTCGAGTAGTTTATTAAGTAGCTCTGTTGATTGTTTGTCAAAGCAAGTGATGATTTTGAACTCTAGAACCATTCCGTGGTGAATTCTATGGCGGAAATAAATGTTTCTTTTCTGTATATTAAGCAACACAACTGATCTCTGAAGCAACAACTTGATGAAATGCAGATTAAGTTAGAGAAAGAAAAGAAAATTCTCTCTATCCGTGATAGAGGTATAGGAATGACAAAGGAGGATTTGATCAAGAATTTGGGAACTGTTGCCAAGTCTGGAACTTCAGGTATTTATGGGATAAGTTGACAAGACTGTGCAAGTTGTGAAAATTATAAAGGAAGTAACCTGTTTGTTGCTGTTGCTAAAAGCCTAACAAGGTAAGTATGATGGTTATTTGTCTATACAGCATTCGTCGAGAAAATGCAGACAAGCGGAGACCTTAACCTTATTGGGCAATTTGGTGTTGGATTCTACTCAGTATATCTTGTTGCTGACTACGTTGAAGTCATTAGCAAACACAGTGACGACAAACAGTATGACTCTTTAAGAGTTTTCCCGTATTGGATGGTCCATAGAAGTTTCTGTTGGTTTCTTGAAGGCACATATATAATTCATGATTTGGACTGCTTTCAGGTATGTATGGGAGTCAAAGGCTGATGGGGCTTTTGCTATTTCAGAAGACACTTGGAATGAGCCACTTGGCCGTGGAACTGAAATCAGATTGCACCTGAGAGATGAAGCTCAGGAGTATTTGGACGAGTACAAATTAAAGGTTGGTGAAAAATATACTTTAACTGATTTATTGGTGTTTGAGTTGTTGCGGTATATATGCTACAGATCAACTATTTAACAATGATGATTAGCCGTGAGAGCCATGGTTTGATGTCTTGACTTTGACATTATTTTATTTATCCTATGATTGTTATTTCCAAATTCCACTAGAATATCAGGAAGGATGAGAGCATTATTTTGGTTAGTTGGCCTTCCCAAAGGGCTGTTATAACTATTCTGTAGTATCCTGCTTATCCAGGCTAAGCTTCGATCTTTTCTCAACTTTGATCGATTTCACAATTTTCTTCAGCATCCTTTTGTAGATCTTTTTGTTTCTTCAATTCTCTACAACATCAGATATTATCAAAATGACAATCATGCCACAAGGTAAAAAACCTGGCCCCACCCATTCCAGCTATGGCATGTGTGCTGGCAGGATATGGAAATTATACAGAGCTAGTCCTCAGTTTGATTATAGTTGAGCTGCGAAAGTTCTAAGTTCTAACTCAGGCCCTGGATCGAATCTTATCTCCACTTTGCTGATGGCACAAAAACCTGAATTTTATGTTCTTGGCTAGTTATTTAAACGGAAAGTAAATTAGATATACTCTATAAACTCAATTTAGAGCTTGTTCTTGGGAGCTTTAAATAAATCAAAAACTTGGTCAAAAAATCAAAATTCAATACTAACCATGTATCCTCCACACCCAAAAAAATAAACTAAAATAAAATAAAAGGAAAAATCCTACTTCTCACAATAATTTTTCTTTACATCCCTCCACACATTCTCCCAAAAAATCAACTTTTATTTGCATAAAGCTCCCAAGAACAAGCTCTTAACTTATACAAAAGAAACTTGTACTCTTTTAAAGTTCAAGCTTCGGCCGCAGTTGGTGCTTTTTGCACTTTTTAGTAACACAACTTCAAGTGCTTTGGTGCTTTGGACCGAAATAGGACAGAGCACAGTAGCATCCTTTACCAGAGGGAGGGATAAGGGTATCTTTTACACTTGTAGCAGTCTGTTTTTTAAAGCACAAACTATTGATTGTATAGAATTTTGTCTCTATTATTTATCACCACTGGTGATGATCACTATGTTTAGGTAGCATTAAATTACAAGCCCACTTAAATGCATCCCATGTCCTTATATTTTATTTGACTTATTATTTAATGCCACTGCGTTGACACGTAGGATGGTGATCATCAAGGGTGGCAATGAATAGCATTAATCTATTACCTGTACTAGAGCCTTGGGTGAGGAATACAATTGCATGCTGTCTACACAGAAAGTATGAGAGATAGAATTTCGAATTACTTAAAAGAATTTTAAATCAGCTGTCAACCGATGACTAGTTTTGTTAGCAATTTTCCATTTTGTTGTCTCCGTGAATACGGAAATCCCTATGATTACCAAGCCGCTAATATCCGAAATGTTACTTAATGATGCACATTTGCCATTTGTCATTCTGTCTCCAATCCCCTGAGTCTGGGGTGGAGGTTTTTGTCTAAGAGTTTCAGATAGAAGGAATGGTTGCGGAAAAAGGTGGTATTGGTTTATTATTATGCTTGTGTTAACAAGTTCAGTCAAATATGAACTTGTTTTTGGTATGTCATGAATGATGGAATCATTTTAACCTTTTTCCTTTATTCATTGGGTTTAAATATATGTGCACTAACTATTTAATTTTAACTTTTCAACCAAGCAGTCATTCTGACTCCTGATATTAGTTTGCTTCTCAATTAGAATCAGAGTTCTGTACTTCTCATTGATTTATGCCAAATTCACTTACCACTGTGTTTTTATCCACATTTTCTGAGTTGCTTGAATATTTTTTCCTTCTAGCATATACAATCCAAGAATCAGAATTTTTTTAATGGACCCTTTTTCCCTTTTGGTCAATGTATGGGTATGTTCTTTGTAGCTATTCTCTTATCTTTTTGGTTGGAGAAAGATTTTTGTTTGAAATGTGTGGTGAAAAAGTGAAGAGAGGTTATAGGGAAATGTGAACAAATTATTGTTTATAGAGAATGCATGGTTGATATAAGCTTGATTTGATAGTAAATTTACTGAAACAAAAAGCTCAGAGAACGAGCCCTATCTGTTTGAGTACCTTTTCTTATTCCTCAATTCTTATTGCAGGAATTGGTGAAGAAATATTCTGAATTCATCAACTTCCCCATATACCTCTGGGCTAGCAAAGAAGTTGACGAGGAGGTTCCTGCTGATGAAGAAGAGTCCAGTGATGAAGAGGACTCATGTATGCATGCTTGTGCAAAAATCTTGTTACAAGTTTGATAATAGTTGTGTCTTCTGATACTACCATCTGATGTCTAGTTGGACTTTCATCGAAGTTACATGTTAAATAGTTCACAGTGTTTTCTCACTTTACACCGCCATGATGTAAACAGCCGAAACTGAATCATCTGATGAAGAAGGGGAGGAAAAAGATGCTGAGAAAAAACCCAAGACAAAGACTGTTAAGAAAACTACTTATGAATGGGAACTACTGAATGATGTCAAAGCTATATGGCTACGGAATCCAAAGGAGGTTACAGAAGAGGAATACACAAAATTCTACCACTCCCTGGCCAAGGTATTTTCCATATCATTTGTTGTGGGATCCATTTTAATGCCATGGTCTTTTTGTTATCATATTTGAACATTTTATTTATATTTGATGAACTTGTATTCTATTGACAGGATTTCAGTGATGAGAAGCCTCTAGCGTGGAGTCACTTCACAGCAGAAGGTGATGTTGAATTCAAGGCTCTACTGTTTGTGCCACCTAAGGCTCCTCATGATCTATACGAGAGTTACTACAACTCAAACAAATCCAACTTAAAATTATATGTCAGACGGGTTTTTATCTCTGATGAATTCAATGAACTTCTTCCCAAGTATCTGAGCTTCTTGAAGGTAATTCATGTTATCTTGAAATACAAAATAATTCTACACTAATTAAGATATTGTGTTCTAGATTTGTATCTTACTCTTTGACCGGTGCAGGGCCTTGTTGATTCTGATACCTTGCCACTTAATGTATCTAGAGAAATGTTACAGCAACACAGTAGCTTGAAAACAATCAAGAAAAAACTCATCCGTAAGGCCCTTGATATGATCCGTAAACTTGCTGACGAGGACCCTGATGAGTCTAGTGATAAAGACAAGAAAGGTATGGGAAGCATAAATAAATGCTATGTGAATCACGATATCTGTGGTATTTCTAGACTCTCTAATGGTGTAAATACTTATCGTCATTGGTCAATGATTTGTTTAAAAATTAATAATGCTGCAGATGTCGAAGAATCCAGTCAAAGAAATGAGAAGAAAGGTCAATATGCGAAGTTCTGGAACGAATTTGGCAAATCAATTAAACTTGGTATCATTGAGGATGCGGCTAACAGAAATCGCCTGGCGAAACTCCTTCGATTTGAGACGTAATCAGACACCTTGTTCAGTATAATATAAATTGTTTTTAACAACTCATTGTTGTGCTATCATCTTTGCAGAACGAAGTCAGATGGTAAATTAACTTCGCTTGATCAGTACATCTCAAGAATGAAGTCAGGACAGAAGGATATCTTCTATATAACTGGAGCAAGCAAAGAGCAATTAGAGAAATCACCATTCCTTGAGAGACTATCAAAAAAGAATTACGAGGTATGTCCTAGTCTATTATCACACTACTTGGAAACAAGCTTGTCTTGTGGCTTCCCAACGAGGGTTCAGATACTTGAAGTGTTTCTTTTTTCTTTCTATTGCAGGTTATTTTCTTTACAGACCCTGTGGATGAATATTTAATGCAATATCTAATGGATTACGAAGACAAGAAGTTCCAGAATGTGTCCAAGGAAGGATTGAAGATTGGGAAGGATGCAAAAGACAAGGAGATCGGAAGAGCACACGTTTGAACTCCAGTCACCTGAGATCTCATCAAGGAATCATTCAAGGAGCTGACAAAATGGTGGAAAGGTGCTCTTGCCAGTGAGAACATTGATGATGTGAAGATTAGCAGCCGACTAGCTGACACCCCATGTGTAGTTGTAACATCAAAATACGGTTGGAGTGCAAACATGGAGAGGATAATGCAGTCACAAACATTATCAGATGCCAGCAAGCAGGCTTACATGCGGGGCAAGAGGGTGCTTGAAATTAACCCAAGACACCCGATCATCAAACAACTTCGGGAGCTAGTAGTGAAAAATCCTGAGGTACGCCCCAAATTTAATTCTCATTCATGGCGTAACTTGTGTCTATGTGCTTGTGGTGCTAAGGAGTGTGTTTGGTTAAAAAAAAAAAGGATTTTAAGATACACTGGTTTTAGAATAAATAAGTGTTCGTAATAGTTAAACTTTAATTAAAGCTGAAAATAAGTTTTGCCAGTAGGATGACATTTCTAATAAAAATTACACGTCTTTCATTGAAAGTAAGAAAAAAAAAAGGTAATATTTACACGTTTGGATATGGAATTTTTTCGTTTAACTTAGCCGAACATGCTTTAGCAATAAGCAGAGTAGGGCTCCCCCACTATTCTTTCCTAAAGGCAAGTTTAACCTAACGTTCTTTGTTTTGCATTTTTGTGCAGGATGAAAGCGTAAAGCAAACTGCAAAACTCATTTACCAAACAGCCCTGATGGAGAGTGGCTTCATGTTAAACGATCCAAATGATTTTGCTTCACGTATCTACAGTTCAGTGAAAACGAGCCTCAACATCCGTCCAGATGCAACTGTTGAGGAGGAAGATGAGGTTGAAGAAGCCGAGACTGAAACCAGCACAAAAGAGGTAGAATCTTCCTCAAAGACTGAGGATGCTCCTAAAGATTACGATGACGATGTTAACGATGAATTGTAGGTTGACATACAATGTTCTTGGCTATCGGGTTCCCCTCTGGTGTGTTCCCGTCTGCTTAGAAAACGTTCAAATGGTTGTTTAGTGTAGAAGAAGGCACCCGTGTGAGGTCTTAGAAATCGCAGGTTACTGTAACCTTAACCGATCAAGAATTTTGTTTTGCAGTGCTTAGTTTCAGCAAAATTTCCTTAAAATGCTAACCCGTTTCCTTATTATTCTCAACGCACATAGCGAAGCTTTTAGATGTTTCGTGGGAATGGATACTTTAAGATCGGTGAATCTCCAGTGGACTTCTATCAAATTCGCTAACAGCGCAGGGAGCTTTTGAAGGTAATAATGACAATTAAAAAACATTCACGAAAAATAAGTGACCACTCAGAAAAATTTAATGTTCCAACAGCCATCGTTATCTTTGTTTCTCCTTGTGTGGTAAGTGCAATAAAGCTCTGTGAAAAATTGGAGGATTCGTCGAATCGAATCTTGAATCACAATCACCGCACATAATAACACGCTTCAGCCGTCCAAAAAATAAACAAAATGCTACCTAATGAGGAGGCGGACGTGGAAGAATATTAATAGAAGTTTTGATTCTTTGGGGGACAAAGGAAAGTAGATTATTGAGGGATATATAACGAATTTTGTGCTAAAAAGTGAGTAATGATATTTAGAGCTTTTGAATCAATATAAATCGACTTGGTGGACACGTTTACTCTCGTAACCATGCGAAAGTGTGCTGCATGTTCCTTCTTCATCCTTGTCAGTCTCAATTTCAATATATATATATATATATATTTATTTATTTATTTATTTAAGTTTTTTTTTTTTGGGGTGCGGGAACCATATACATATATATATATATGTATATATAAGTTATTATTACTAAAAAGTAGAAAAACATATTGAAATATATAATTATATGTGGCCTTGAACACACGCGTTTAGAGTGGTCTCTTATATCTTGATAAAAGGGCACCAAAATAAGAGAACGAGGAGAAAAAGTTTACATGTATATATTTAAGTATGAAACAAAAAACGTATAAGTGACATAAACTTTGTGTATATGGCTATAAACTTTATTTATTGGAACAAAAATGTAGTTGTTAAACTTAATATCTGTAGTTCAATTTCAATGTATGTATGGCTATTTATTTGTATTTTTATAATTTTACTTTTTAATATCTTTATAGTTAAACTTCCGTTAGATTGTTCAGGGGGCCAAGCTACGTAACAGAATGGTGTAGTAATTTTACGACGTGGTTCAATGCAAACATGAGTTTACCCTCAAATGAAAGACTTTTCAGTGCCTTGGTGCCCACCGCTAATACAAATGTAGAGGAGAGCTTGAAATTAAATTAACATATCACTAAAGAGATGATTGTATGTTTTTATATCAATTTATTTACGTATAACTAGGGTTAAGGCCAACAATTGACATCATAAGATATCGACAACTGACATTAAATAATTTTCATACATCATGGACAATGTAGCAGTTACTTTGTTTTGATTACCTTCAAATGCTGGTAAAATATTATTGATTATCTAGTTTTTAAAATTTTCTAATCAAACCGTAAATGAAAATCAACTCCGGTGAGTAGATTAAAGTTAAATGGCCTTTGCTTTTTCCAAGACTTTTGACTAAATAATCTTATCTACACTAAGGATGACCCATTTATAAGACAAGATGATTCCATAAAATATATTTGAAAGCATAGATCATACAACTAACAAATCTTGTAATTCCAGGAAAGTAGCAAAAAAAAAAAGCATCCACCAATCAGCATGCACAAATTCATGATTCTCCAAGCAAATTTCTTGTTCCGTCAATCCTTAATTTTTGTATTAATCAGAGGAATAATAATCATTGTAGTGAAATAATGAATAATTTTTTGTAATCAAGAATTCACATGTGAGTTTTGAAATTGAAATTAAATAATAAATTGCAGCACTGAATTTACATGTGAATTCTAAATTGACTAGGAGTAACGAACTCAATACTCTTTGGAGTACTAGAGTTTTTTCATATTATATATTAATTAATCTCTTTAAGGCCTAAGATACAAACTACTCACACATTTCTTATTTAGTCATTATTATACCTAATTGAATATACGAAGAATAATTATTTAACAACAGTAAAAATACTCACCTAATATCAATAGAAAGCTTAGAGAATTTAAAGCTTTCGCATTGGTGCTATTAAAACACTTTTTAAGAGCAATTGTGACGTGTCCTAGTGCACGGTATATGAGCGTATTAGAACCATATAGTGTCATATATCAAGTGTTAGATCATTTTTACCTTTTTAGTACCATTGTGGAAGAAAAATATTTATGCCCTTTTAACAAATAACTCAGATTTCTATACAAATATCCGGGAAAATTGTGCTTTACAATCTGTATTGGATTGGCGTTGTGGAGCTGACGTGCGTGTGAATTGGAAAGTGTCAGTGAATTTATGTGCCAAGAAAAAAGAGTGTGAAAAAGGTTACAAAAAGAGTAGAACGCAAGGCATTTTGGGTTCTTGAAGAATCCCCCCTCATAAAATTAGGCAGCCACGATGGGAGGCTGAACGGTGAGTCGGAACCCGAGCCTGAGTCATCCGCTGCCGTCGCTGGTGACCCATTTATGGTTCCACAGGCAGTTCCCGGCCACGACGAATCTCTTGAAGATTTTTTGCTGCATGCAAAAAGTTTCAAGAAAACATCATTTGGTGGAACATGACAAGATATATTAACTTTTTATTGAATGTGTTTTACAAAAAAGGTTAAGTAAACCTAAAAATCAATCAATGTTTATAGTTCTACGTATCAGTAGAAATAAACGTGTTGTGTTGAGAGGATAATTTATGAAAGAAAAGAAAATCAAATTACGTTCTTAATGAAGGACAGAATGTGATCATATAATCCGCCCCATTACATGTAAAGGTACTTGTAGCGTCGTCGTACGCGTAGCTATATGATCTTGGGCACGCGGTTTTAAAAATCTCCGAGTAAACTGACGGTTGACAAGTCGAGGGTGAACCGTACGCGCCGCTACAACAATACTCGGGAGTCCCAAAGGCTTCGCATGCACTCTTGCATGCTTGTCCGTCCCCCGTCCGTAGCTCATTCGGGCACATCCGGTTCAAATCCCTTACGCACCCGGTCGAACCGCATGCCCCCGACCCGCCTTTTGCCTGCACGATCATTGGTAAATTGTAACCATCAACAAGGCTGACGTCGTAGAAATCCTGGTTACCCGACCCAAGTGTGAATTCAGCTAGTGTGGCCGGCGGAGCTGCTCCGCCGCCATTGCATTCCACCTGGTTGGAGCCGCAATCGCCAGTGGCGCAACTTCCTTGCCCAGTACTCGGGTCGAATGTGCAACCAGTTCTTCCCCAGAACCGACCCGACCAAGCCGGCGGAGCTTGGAAGGACCGGGTCTTGCCGGACGGAAGTTCAAATCCGGTAGTGTCCAATTTAGCGCTACCCGAATTGGCTAGTATTCCGGGCCACACTGTGTAATCACAGCGATTAGTTAATGTAAATGTAGCCCCTAAACAACCTGAAAATCAGAAGCCCATCAATAAAAATAGGCAGAAAATTGAAGAAAGAGAGAAACCCATAATTAAAAATAAACTGGCGATTAATGGCAATACCTCTGCAGAAAATTAGTAGAAAAATGAAGGCAATATAGTTGATATTTAAGGTGAAATTTGAGGACATTTGGAGAAGATTACTAAAGTTTGAAGAGACAATCAACATTTCAATGGAAAAAATCTGGAGGTTAGGGAGGGAATTGGGTTGGGTATTTCTACAGATCGTACCCATAAATTTGAGAAAGAGAAGCGGAAGAAGAGGGGATTGAGTGAGAAAGGAGTTCTTGTTATGCCAAATGCGGTCACTATATATACACAACACAAGCATTTAACAGAAGAGTGGTGGCCAGATTTCGTGTGTGTTTTCTTTTTTACTTTTTTGAATTTTCCGACAAGAAGGCACGTCATTATGTTTTTGAAGTGGAAAGGCAGAGAAGAATGAAGATCGGATAAAGATGAACAGTTGGATATTGCCAAATTTACCAAAGTCATTCGGAGTCCGTTATTGGAAAATACTCCAACTGTTTTCCGGTCGGTTTCTGTTTCGTGTGCTCAAGTGTTTTATCAACTTGAGTTGCTATTTGCTTCTCGCCCGTGGTCGGTTTTTACCCACCTAGAGAGAAGTGCGGTTGGAGGCCACCACAATGTGAGTAGACCAGTGAAACCCACCCCGGCACGGGCGGCGGAGAAAAAGCTAGTTGAGTTTAGGATTGGGCATTTTTCATTGACAAACCAACCCGACCGAACTAAACTAGAACCGCTTTTCCCGTATTAGTCGGCCGGTTATTTTACCTAGGAAGAGCCGGTTCGGTTTGCCGACCAGTTTTTAGTACAAAACAGATAAAACCCCAATCCAAACCGAGCATAACAAAACTGACCGTTGAGCCAATAGGAAAACCGAGCCGAGCATGATAAAACCTTGGGGATGAAACACCGACTGTGTATACCATTCTTTTAATCCTTTTGGGTTAAAAAAATGGAAAAAAATAAAACTTTAAAATTCAAATAGGCTTAACTTTTGCATACGGTGTTCGATTTTCGCCCATAATATCATTCCATTCTTTTAATCCTTTTGGGTTAAAAAAATGGAAAAAAATAAAACTTTAAAATTCAAATAGGCTTAACTTTTGCATACGGTGTTCGATTTTCGCCCATAATATCATTCCATTCTTTTAATCCTTTTGGGTTAAAAAAATGGAAAAAAATAAAACTTTAAAATTCAAATAGGCTTAACTTTTGCATACGGTGTTCGATTTTCGCCCATAATATCATTCCATTCTTTTAATCCTTTTGGGTTAAAAAAATGGAAAAAAATAAAACTTTAAAATTCAAATAGGCTTAACTTTTGCATACGGTGTTCGATTTTCGCCCATAATATCATTCCATTCTTTTAATCCTTTTGGGTTAAAAAAATGGAAAAAAATAAAACTTTAAAATTCAAATAGGCTTAACTTTTGCATACGGTGTTCGATTTTCGCCCATAATATCATTCCATTCTTTTAATCCTTTTGGGTTAAAAAAATGGAAAAAAATAAAACTTTAAAATTCAAATAGGCTTAACTTTTGCATACGGTGTTCGATTTTCGCCCATAATATCATTCCATTCTTTTAATCCTTTTGGGTTAAAAAAATGGAAAAAAATAAAACTTTAAAATTCAAATAGGCTTAACTTTTGCATACGGTGTTCGATTTTCGCCCATAATATCATTCCATAAAGCTGGCGATGAGATGAACAAGACTCGAAGCTTTACTGTGACGTGTGACGGATTTTGGGCGTTTAAGGTCGTTTAGAGAGTAAAAACTACATTTTTATATAGTTTTGTCATTTTTTCGTATTTTCGTTATTTGTTTTGTAAGCCTAGCCCACTAAGGGATTGTTAGCCAGTCTAGTTTCACGACAAAAACAGGAGCTTAAAAAGGAGAAAATAGGTTTAAAACCGAACTGAACCGAACCAGTTCACTTCGGTCCGGTCCGGTCTGTGGCTGGCCACCGAACCGGTTCGGTTCAGTGGGAAAAATTCCCCACTTACTATGGGCAATTCGGCGGCTGTTTTGACGGAAAACCGAACTGCCTGACCGCCTGCCCACTCCTAGTTGAGTTGATCGAGTTTTTGTTTAAATCAGGCAACTTAACTGTTGCGAGCTAATAATAATATTGGTGAAACAATTGGATAACATACTTGAAACTTGGTGGATATTCACTAATTTTGGAATCTTCTACTAAGAAAATACTATTTTGTAGGTAATTGTTTAGTCAATCTTTCACAAAATTGGGGTAAATATATAATTTTATCCATGTGTATTGTATAATTGGAGAAAAATGATTTAAGAATAAGATGATGAATTTACCCTATTTTGTAAAAGACTCCCTGAATAATTACTTGTAAATAGAAGAGCTTATTTCTTTTCTTTATGGATGTTCCAAATATAGTATTATTTCTAATTTAAGGAGTAACTATTTTTCTTTTTACGAACATAAACTTATTTAATATGTTTGGTAATAACTATTATCTTTATTTATATAAAAAAACTATTATCTTTTATTATTATTATTATTATTATTATTATTATTATTATTATTTCGCCCTCCGTCCTATAAAGATATTCCACTTTTATTTTTTACATATATTAAAAAAACATCATTTAATGTTATTAAAAATATATCATTTAATAATATTTTTCCTAATATATCATTTGATTTATTTAATATTTCATTTTAGTTGTTCTTTGTTATTGATTAATGTGCACATAAATGAGGGTATATTAGAAAAATAAAATATTAACTTAGGAAAGAGTAATATAATTTGAGACGGATAAAAAAGGAAATGAGAAACATCTATTTGGAATGAAGAGAGTATTATACTGGAAAAATCACTTGAATAATTTACCTTTCCAATAAATTTTCTTTGTTTTTGTGAAAAAGCTTGGCCAGTTACTGAGGATTCTCGACTATTTCATTTAAACAAGCCTCTTTGTGACAAAGAGAGTAACTAACAATAGAATTTTGTGTGGGAAGCCAGGTGTTGGACCGGGAGATGAAAAATACAGATGCAAGGGTGGGGGCCCAAGCTAAAAAAGGAAGGGGAGAAAAATGAACAGAGGAGAAGGTAGAGATGGAAGAAATTTTAGGGTTTGGGGATGGTTTGGCACAGGGCTCACAAGGGAAAATCGAAATTGTTACTTTTTTTTAGTTAAAAAATAGCATTTTAAATAATTGTTAAGTACTCTTTTCGTCCCAAAAAGATAGTCTACTTACTATACTGAGAATGTATTTAATTTTTCATTTTTGCATGTGTCTATAATTAATTATCATTATTAAACTACCTATATATTAAAAGTATTTTAAACAATTAATAAAACATAAGAGTATATGAAAAATAAGGTAAAATTTAATGTTTCAATTATCGTTTTTCAATCTATATAAAAATAACTACTGTAGTATCTTTGTGGGACGGAGAGAGTAGTTGTTTTGTAATTCATTATTATCTAATAAATTTGAAACGTATACTGAATGTGAGTGTACAAGAATGTAACTATCACTATTGGTTTAGTGAAGAGAAGCAAGCATTGAGGACGCCCAAATAGTAGCTAAATTCTTTGAAAAGAGACGACAAATAATCAAAAAGCTCCTTAAAAAAACAAAAGAAAAAGAAGTTATCGCTGGTTGAAAGTTTATTATTGTCAAAAGTCAAGTCATTTTACTACTTATGATCGATAGCGTGTCTATACTCTATACATACCTACTTTTGAACCGAATAGATCGATATTTCATTTTAAACAAAAATCCAAACAAAGATGCACTATTTGCTCACATCGAATGGGATCAATTTCAATACTATCTTATCACCAAGTGAAAAGGCAAGCAAGATAAAAGTGACCTGTCACAAGTTGTGAACTCTTGTCATTTTAAAATGTACGCCGTACTTGCGTAAAAATTTTGGCTTTTATTTTTATGAGAGAGTATGTTATAAATATATCAAAAAGTGGTGAAAAGGGGTTATCTCATATATTTTTCCATTGCCCAATAGCCTATTGTAAATTGTGTTTTTTCTTGTGGGCGTTACTAAAAAATGTGTAAAATAGTGAAAAGATTACTTGATAGAGTCCAAAGGCAAGACTTTGCTTTCGTGTAATGCACTTTCATGATAAGTCCATCTGATCATTGGAAATTTGTAACACTCGTTCATTTGCCTTCAAACAATTCACGGTTTCATTGGAAGTTATCGATTTTCATTTCAGAGATACAAAAAATTTCAAAAAACTTGTGGAGACTTAGCAACAAAATTTCTCACCCTTTGTAGCCTATATCGATGTGTGTCATGTGTATTTCAAATTCATATAGTGTGTATTCATACAAGTCACATGAAAAGAGAAATTTTGTAGCAAAACTTTCTAACACTACTCTCAGTAGATATATTATCTTGTCTCAACTAAAATGATGACTATTTTTCTCTAAGAAATTTTATCTATGACCATTCAGTCGCCAGATTCAAGTTCTGGTCCTCGTGAGAGGGCGTGGGTTCGAAACGCACTTCTGACATTTTTAATTTTTAATTCCCTTCAAATGTGGGCTTAGTCTTAGTAAAGTCATCATGCTCTGGTAGAACTTGGGGGAAAAACAAATTGGAAAAAAGGAAAGGAAAAGAAAACGATGGCCAATTTATTTTATGGAGAACAGGCCGTCAAGTTTCAGTGTGGTTTTTAGACTTCTACTTAAGTTCGACTAATTGACTTGGGGGGAGTAAGATTCCCGACCATACTTTATTGAGACAAATGGCCAATTTATGCTATTCGAGAACTAAAAAAATGTGGACAATAATTCATGTTGAAAAAACTATAAATGGCAATCTGGAGACATGCAATTCAAGAGGCTTCTTCACCAAAATTATTAAAAAGAAAAGAGGAGAGAATTAGGATTGCAAGCTCTATGAAACACATGTTGATGTCGTGTAAAGGAGATATATTGTGCTGTCTTACATGTATTCAAACCATTTTTTTCTTCCTTCCTTCCTAAAAGTTTCCACATTAAAAGTGGATGGAGCTAATTGTTTTTTCATTTATAAAAGTTTAATTTTGAGTTGGAAATCCCCTGACATTTTGTCCCTTTTCTTGATTTTAATTTTCATTTAATCAAGAAAATGAACTATACAAAAAGAAATTATAGAAAGATTTTCAAATCTCAATTCAGCTTCACCTAATATAGTTCATGTTTTTTTAAACATGAACTATATAATACATCTCAAATAATGACACTTTCCTCAAGTAACCATCATTTTAGTTAGTACTAATTATTGTCTTAACTTCCAACATAATCCCCATATTACCCTTTGTCGTTTGGCACCACTATATACGTTGACCGTGTATACATGCAGCTACATGGCACCCATATGGGTAGGAGATGGACATTTTCACAGATTGACTCGATTGAACCTGACTATCCGATTGATTCGGTGATCAGGTTAGATTGTGAGCAATCAAAAATTAAGTCAATATCTTTTTTTGACCTATACTAATTTTGAGTGAAAATTAAATTAAAATTAAAAAAAATGAAGCTAGTCCCACATAAAGATTGATTATTTCTTTTCAAATTCTTTACAAGAATTGACAAATGTCAAATCTTCTCTGGTTTGACGAAAAAGAAAAAAACAAGTAGAAATTTATAATCTTTATGGGGGGTACCAAATCTGCAGGTTCCATAGTTTTGTTTGAGCAAATTATAGGAACGTGCATGCATGGATTGTCATGTTCCATGTCGTGTAAAGAGTTACCAAACGATATTAATTTCTTTCCGTTCATTATTTCCCTTTCTCCATTTCCTTTATTAAAAGAATTTCGTCACCCTATCTAGCTAATTGACCCTTTAAAAGTTGCGTTCTTTATCTTCTTATCCGTTAATACATGCATTACGTGAATATGATATTTTATAGAAAGACAAAATACAATGAAAACTTTCATCAAATTGATCTCAAAATATATATACGTGTGTGAGGTGAAACCAAGTGTCCAATTTCTTTCTTAAAAAAAATAATAATAAATTATGGGCTCATCATATTTGACGAGTCTTTTTGAACTTGACTGAATAGAATGATAAGTATATATGACAATTTTGTACAATTTATGATTCATTGAAAATTTTCTTGTCAACCACTAAATGGGGTAAACTTAACTTGTCGTTTCTATCTTTTGTATATAGAAGATCAATCTACCATCCTTATTGCCTAACTTTATTTAGTTAATGCCTTGTTTTATTAACGAAAAAGGGTTTCTCCATGTCATCATATCATCTAAAGTGGAAGAATGACACAACGATATATATGTAATTAGATAAGATTAGTCTTTTTTTCTTTAACATGCTAATGTTAGGTTGTAATTAGAGACCATGCATGTTTCTTAACTTTGCATGGTTTTGCAACATGGCTGATGTGGGGAGGTTTGAACCTTAACAGACAAAATTAACAATTTTTAATTTGAAAGAATTTTTCTTTATGATAAAGGAGTATTGTATATGAATGTCCAATTAATGGAAAAGAGGTCAAAAAGAGCATCTTTCAAGTGTGTAGAGTCATGGCCTTTAGATTGTTTTGGTCTGGTAGTTTTCGAATAATCAAATTGCATCTCGTACAAATTTTGTTTACAAGTGCTACCTGTAATTTCAACGTAATTAGTGTCTTCATTTGTTAAACTATGACTAATGTCGATTAACATTTTAATCGGGACCGAACCCTAATGTTGTTGATAATTGTGATTCCATATATAACAAATATTTATACATGTTTTGTTACCATGATTTCTATTAATTAGAATTTTAAGAAAGTTTTCTAATATATTGTATATACCTTCCAATACTTGTTTCTTACTTAGAATAATAATGCTTGTTAGACTTACATCTCAACATGCATGATTTGCAATCCGGCTACAAAGCCTTATCTATCTCCTATTAAAGAGCCTTATGGCTTACGTAGCGGAAACCTAACAAAAAGGCCCCCTAGGCTCTACCAACAGGGGGGCCGATTTTGTAGGGTCCATGGGGCTGCTTTTGTTAGATTTCCACCACATACGTCATATATCTCCTTAATAGGAGTATTATCTATCTCCTTAACAAAATTTGCATGATTTGAGGTAAAACAAATTGAATTGTTTTTACAAGATTCTAGTTTCGACTCAAATCTTCATGACAAGTGCATCTCACATAAGAACTTGCCACGCACCGCCTGTCACCCCCTCCCTCCGGGGTTAGAAAAAAAAACAACCCAACCTTGTAGAGAGAGAGAGAGAGAGATGTGTGTATGATGACGAAGGATGCCAACTTTTTGTGTGTTGGATGTGTTTCAACCACCACCTCTTTGATCCCATGAAAAGAGCATAAAAGAATATCCACATTTTTCTATTATATATCTTCTTAGCTAAGGTATCGTGTAGCTTCTTGTATAATTGGGATGGATTAATCATGTAATTATTATCTGATAATGAAAAAGTTGATTACATAATTATTAATGGCTTTTTTGGTTTAATTATGAGCAAAACTACGTAATTACTATCTAAGATATGATAATCTCAATCATTCATGAATCAGATAGCATTACGAAGACTCTACTACACAGAGTAATGATAAACTTCCAGATTGTTTCACCTAGTAGTTCACTGGCTGTGTATTAATATGAAGGGTAAAACTGTTAATTAAGACATTTAAATAATTTGAGTAATGATATTTTAGAGTTAAAATTGTAAACCGGTAAACTAATTAGTAAACCAATATGAAAGTGTAGCATTACTCATACTACACAATATATCATAATATCTAATAAATATAAAGTAATATTTTTATTTTCTTTACTACATAAAATTTGACTTTTGCATTACTATGATAAATAAATCCTAGTACTATGTAAATATACAAATTAAAGATATTATCAACATCATTATTATTATTCGTATTCGCTTTAACATGTCATTATAACTCTACAAATCTACGTTCGTACATTTACCGATCACTATAATAATTTATTAATTTTGACGTAATTAAAGAAACGTTAGTAGTGGATACAATAATGGGTGGTTATATTTACACCATATTTTTTTTTACTAACTACACCACATTTTCATTATACTCATCATCTTTTATGTTTTAATTATTTACACTTACATTATTGACTTATTTTTGTCATATTTTTATTTTTAATATCTTATTATCATGAGATCTTATATTGAATGATATCTTGATTCTAAAAATTTAATTGCGAGATTTACTTAGAAATTTTAAATAAATAAAAATATAATAGCTAATGATACACAATTACGTATTTTCATATGATTTTATCGTACAAAAATCAAAATTTTCTAAATATATTCAATCATTAAGAATATGAGAGGATAATTAAATAAAAAATTCAAGAAAAAATGTAGCAAAAACTTTTAAGAGCTTAAATACTATAATAAACAAAGATTATGGTTATAGATGTTTATATTAATAAAAATATGGTGTGTTTAGTAAAATGAGTTGTGTAGACATAATTAGCTTACAATTATTTATTAATTTTGATGTAATCTACGTTCGTACATTTACCAATCTAACCCGACTGGACTCGTCTCCTTGCTTGGGGCACTAGATTCTTATGGGCTTTAGATTTGGGCCTTCTCTTGGACGGGCAGCCCATCATGCAGTTGCTACGGGCTTTTGTTTGGCCTTTCTAAACATTTTTTTATGTCATTTACCTTTTTTTTTTTTAATAAATATATATATAGTCCCTTCTCTGATACACATTCTTCATGCTTTCAGAAAGGAATTTCATCCTCTTGCTAGTTTGAGTAGAAAACCGTGGTTAATCATGAGATTTTTCTATCACAGCTTCGTTCCAAAAGGTTAAGAAAATTTAGCCGAGCACTTATTAGCAGCTCATATAAAACTAAAAATTTCTTGTCTTGTGTTGAAATAATCCAACTTCTCTAGATTTTTATTTATTATTAGAGAGTGGTAACTTGTTAGGACAAAATTTCTATAACGTTATCTTTGATTGAATAAGATAAAATATAACAAGTTGTTCAACTAGTAAATATATTATGCATGACCAAAAGTGTGAAGTTGGTAAACCATCTATTAATTAAGGGGTCTATAGTCCATTGCTTGTTGTGAATGATATTTATTTATTTAAAAAAAAAAACAGTAAGAATACAAGTCACCTTTTGGCATTTGAGAAATACATAATTTGCAGTGTTTATTTCAGTCAAATTTTGTTTTGGGCCAGTTTCATTTGTGCTTCTTTTTTGTTTTAATCAATCAAAATTCCAATGAAGTCTATATACGCACTTCAATTCTTGTACTTTATCAATTTATTATTTCTGCTTGTGATAACTTTCCACACGAGCCTAGACAGTTTAAATAATGGATAAATCTACTCGTACAAATAAATGTACGTATGTGTTTACAGAAAGTGTGTGAAAACAATTTTATCTCATGTTGTTTAATAAAAGAAAGAAAAAATATATAGATAAAATTATAATTTTATTCTTCATTTGTAAACTTATTTGTATACTCTCTGTACATATAACATCACTCTTAATTAATTAGACTAGTTATTGACCTATCTAAACAATATTTAATTTGGTCTAACCAATGCAATTTGACAACAATCCTATGATTAATTGTAGACATTATATTACGTCCTTAAATTTGACAAAAATTTATTGAAAGCTTAATTTGATCAAACTTAAGTTCTTCAAGGTTTCTTGTAGGGTACATATAAAAATAAAACGTCGTTTTCTAAATTTCAATGTTAGACCTGTTATGTAGAGAAATTTTATTTAACCTTTGTGGGCATGTAATTATCCAAGCTACAAGTGTTATTTGTTGCTTAGATATTTGACATATATACAAGTAGGTATAATAACATATATGCGTATGGGCAAAATAAACGCTCTTCCGATCTCTATTATGTAAGGTTTCTTATATACAACATTTATATGCATATATGCAAATGACATGGCATCTTAGACTTATTATTAAGTCGTTCGAAAAAAACAGTAAATTTCATGCAGGGAACTTAATGTCCTGTCACTCGCTAAAGGTTTCAAATATATCCCATCAAAACAACTTGTGTTTCGGTGTTAACCAACACATGTCACGCAATAATTTTAAACTGTCGATATTGAAGAAACAAATTTTTTAAAAATTATCTAATTAGTTTAATAATTTTTTATTTTTTTTTTCATAGGGGAAACACATAGACAATCAATGTTGGGACATGACATAAAATCATTGGTTGATCGCATTGATTGAACGATTTATTAGCACAATAATAGTCCGAAAAAGATATTGGTCATTTATAGCCTTCCAACATTCAACATGACTAAACTAGTTAAGTACCACGTGGAGGATTTTTATTGAACAAATGCCTAGAACTTTTTCTTTTCATATAAACCTTTCATTTGGAAAATGAATTAATGATAAAAACGCTAAGATTCATGTGCTTTAATGGTATCTTAATTAATAATTAGCTTCTAAATTCTTGATTAAGAGTTTGATTCCCTCTTTTACAATCTCTTTGTAATATAAAAAAATAATAATAACAACAATATGAAATGAAATGAGAGACCAACATTATTATGATATCGCCTTTTTCTCTTTCATGATGTTAAAATTTTATTCTCATACTCGAAGATAGAACTATACATAAAACATATGACTAGGGTGTTGTTGAAGTTGCTGATTAGGTAGTCTGAAAATAATGCACACTACAACCATATATTGTTAGATTTTGACCACAACGTGGTTCAATTATTTTATCCTTTTATTGTGTTATATATACATATATATATATGTGTGTGTGTGTATATCTCGAGGAAAAAGTATTTACGAAAATTTTTTCATTGCATTTTAGTGTTTTATTCATGAGACATTTATTTCTTCAACAAATTAGGCAATGTTCAATACGTAAGAGTAGTATATGCTAGTGAATTAAAAACGAAGAACGTCTTATTTTGAGTCATAGATAAAATTGTAGAGTACTGCTGGTTGTTGAGGTATTTCCACCAACACTAATAAAATTATCCAATTAATCAAGATTACTTGTCTTATTTAACTTGTAGTTGTAACGAAAAAATATGATATTAACAAAGAAATATAATATTAACAAAGACGATGACAAATAATGATAATAATAATCATCAAGCGGGACGAGGGGTTTGTTACAAAATCTGCTGGTGGTTTTTGAAAATTTTCTTAATAATCAAATAGAAAACCTATATTTTTTTTCCAAGTTCCAACCAAATTGATAAGCTGCCAAATGAATCTTCCCAACCAATCTAATACAAAAGGTATAATAAAATAAATTTTCTTGTCAAGAATATATTGAGATCTTCATGCTAATTCCTACTTCCCTAGGACTAAAATAATTTTTTATTTTTATTTTAGATCGGAAGAGCACACGTCTGGCTACTTGGTGACTCATTGCCTCGTCACATTGGCTATGTTCAACAAAGGAGGCCCAATAAAGGTATCCAATGGTCCACATGCTCAAATACCGCCTGATTTCCAACACAATTAATGGTGCCATGTTGCACGAGAAATATTGACGGAGACGTGGCTGAGGAAAACTCAAATAAACTAAAGGAACCACCACAACACCACTGCTACGGCGGCGGCAATGGCGATGCCATGTGGAGTTAGCACGTGGCCCGGTGCCTCGCTCACATTCGACGCTCCTTCGTACACCATTGTGTTGTTGATCGACGGGGAATTGTAGCCTCCTGATCCTCCATTTTGCATGCCAGAGGATGATTTTTGGCTGAAACCACTTTCAAGAAATCAGGGGGGGAGGGAATTGTGATACGTTTTAATGAAAAAATTCACATACCATAAGAATACTACACACTCAGTTGGACAAAGTTTTTCGGTAGGACAGGCTTATAGATCTAGTGGTAGAACCATCCACTAACTTAATGGCAAGTGGAATTAAATCTTATTTAAATACATTTTTGTTTTCTATCACTCTATTTAATAAAGACAATCCACTTGTATTTATTTTAAATAAAATAAAATATCAAATATCTGTACTCAATACTCCTAATTAATAAGAAATGAAATAATTAGATATATGACCTTAAAAAAAATCAATTAACCGTTTCTTGTGATTACTTGTGTACTTCTAATGTACTGAAATAAACTTCTATTAGTATTTGATTTGATGAACTTCGGTGAAAATGTTTAGGATAAAAGAAAAGAAAAGCGCAAACAAGTCTTCAAAATTACTGGCGGGAGAAGATAATCCAATTCCATGTATCGAACCGAAATAACAAAAATGCCCCTAACGTTCAATTTCACAGGCTTTGACCGGACAACTTCACCCAATAAAACCAAATTCCACCAAAAGGTTTCTAAAGTAAATTTACCTCGTGTTGGACGACGGGCAGAAGGTTATTACATAATCGGCGCCGGCGCAGGTGAAAGTACTGGTTTTGTCGTCGTAGGCGTAACTGTAGGCGCGAGGACACGCGGTCTTGAACACCTGAGAATACGACGACGGTTTGCATGCGTCAGGTGTACTATAAGAGCCGCTGCAGCAGTACTGATCATTCTGGAACGCCAAACACGCGCTCTTGCACGCTACGTCTTCACCGTCGGAACTAGTCACCCGGAGATCCGCTGGACAAGCACCGTTCAGATCCGCCACGCATCCCGTCGTCGTGCAGTTGACGCCGGATCCTCCCTGGGGCACCACCAGCATCGGCAAATTGTAGCCGTCGACTAGGCTCACGTCGTAGAAATCCATGCCAGAATCGCCGTCGAGTGTGAACTCCGCCAACGTAGTAGGCGGAGCAGCCCCATTCCCGGAACATTCTATGTTTCCGGAGCCACAATCGCCGGTGACGCAAGAGAATTTGCTGGTAGAATCCTCTCCGCAACGTGTCCTGCCCCAGAAACGGCCTCCCCACGACGAGGGAGAGTTGATTACCCGAGTCTCACCCTTCTGCAGAGCGAAACCGGTAGTAGAAAGAGGTGGAGTTCAGGCGTTTGACAAAATTCCTGGCCAAACTGTGAATTGGCATTTGTTGACCATTGTAAATATGGCTGAAGAATACACTCCTGCATGCAACACAGTTTTTGATTCTGCTATTCTCATTTAAACGGAAATTGGAAAAAATTGGGGAATGATTTTTACCTGATATATCAAAGCTTAAAAGCGTTAAAAGCAGAACATGCAAGCAGAGCTGTTCCATTTATGAATTATTAATATGAGAAATGGAAAGAAGAATTGTAATTAGATGTTGGCGGCGGAATCTCCTGTAAAAGTGGCAGTGACAACGGACGAGGGGTAGAATGTGTATATATATAAACCATAGAGAATCAGATCAGAGAGCATGGGTTGTTAAAGTTGGATAGGACTAGACGAGAAAAGCAGCGACGTCGTTTTCAGGTTTTTTTTTTTTTTTTTAACTAGGGGCCTTGAGTCAGCAGAATCGGTCTGGGTGGCTGAGAATATATTATGGCATGGATCATGGTCACATTCTTCAATTGAAGAAGAAAAGAAAATTAAAATATTAGGGTTAATCTCGTGAAAAGAAGCTTTTTAATTTACAACGTACGTAGATGAGATGATGTTCTATCAATCTTTTCCTTGACAGTTGATTGAAATACTTGTTTGATAATTTTCTGTATAAGCTTAATCATTGGGTTGGCGGCAATGAGACTGCTTGTTTTGCAGAGACGGGCAAATTCGAGTTACGAATTTGGAGCACCTCATAGGGCGGTCGGTTAGCCTTATGTGAGTTTTTCATAAGTCTTCAAGCTTAGTGAACGTCATCTCTCTTTTTGCAATCTTCACTAATTTAAGTCCTGAAAAGTCAGTTCTAGAATAATTTCTTGATTTTGATTTGATAAGAGCGTGTGCTTAACATTGTCTTATACGTCTAGCTTAGGGCTTCCCGAATATCCATTGTCTATATATATAAGAGACAATGGATATTCGAGTAGAAAATTTTCTTACATCCCGTAAGCGATATGGCTTTAACTAGTTTTAAAATGTATAACATCATAATCACGAGTTGCTTTCCAAGTAGTATTTGAAGGATCCGGTGTCGGCCAAGCGGGAAATTCATTCTCACTAATAAACGCTTTATGCTCGGCTACCATTTCACACACGTCTTGATCTCAAATCCTATACTTGAAAACACCATTGCCTCACATAATAAAAACCACATCGTCATTTGTTGGACGAAAAACTGGTGAAATTATTTGAGGAGCTTCTTCAGCATTCGGCCTGTTCAATTTTATCTGATTGCGAACCAAAACCCACAGTGTCTTTATAATTCAACTCCCAAACTTTGATACCAAAGTGGTCCTCATCAATAACAGATAATTTTAAAATCCTGAGCTCTCC
>CAVNYN010203230.1:0-51338 GCA_963692815.1 Nyctanthes arbor-tristis | reverse complement strand
TTTAAAAAGTTTCCGAGACAATGAATTTAAATATATTCGCATTAAACATCTTCCTGCACAACAAAATCTAAAAATAATTATATATATATGGTACTTGTTTTTTTCTCTTTTTATTTTTTGCGACCGAATTTTGTATTTTGTTAAATAAAAGTCAAGTGTTGAAAACTTGTGGTTTGAACAAGTGACACAGTGTTTAGATTTTCACGTCTCTTGTAAACGGTTTCGAGTTCGAATCACATCTACATCTCCCTTATATCCCCTTGCACAATAAAAAAGTGGTGTTAAAACTTATATCTAGAATTTTTTTCTTCTTTTTTTCCCCTTTCGACTACTTCATATTAATTAAAAGGTTAATTTTACCCTTTCAAAGAAAAAAAAAGTTAATTTCACATAATAAGGGGATAGTTCAAGTAGTAAGAACACCCCTCACAAAGATCAAGATCTTGGATTCGAGCCTATCACTCATTCCTTGAAGAACACATAATTTTAATTTTTTTTAAAAAAAAAAGTTAATTTTACCTAACAAAACAAAAGGAAAAAAAAAGTAAAATAGGTAATATAATGAGTGAGTAAATGTATACATGACACATGGATACATACTGCACCACATTGCCTAATTGTTATCCTAACAGCACTAAGAATGGCAACACGACGGGTACGCAGGTACGTCTCCCCCGTACCCCCCCTTTTGAAGACCCCGCCCTGAACCCAATCCGAACCTGAATCGGGTTTGCGGCGGGCACGAGAAAAATACTTGTTTCCCGCGCCCGTTTTGAAAATCTTTAAAAAATTAAAAAATTCAAAAAAAAAGTAAACTACATAAAAAAACCATTCAAATAACATCAAAATACAAATATTCTTAATAGTTAACAAAATTATATACATAAATAAAATGAAATAATTTTAGTTAACAAAATGGGGTTTGTCTTGATTTAATTTTGGTATTTTAAGTAAACCCAAATTTTTTTGGAATTATACGATAAAGGTTAGCTGATATAAAAATTTAACCAAAAAAAAAAAAGTTGGACAAAGCGGTTAAGACTTATTGCTTTAACCTTGACCATTAGAGTTCGATTTTTCACTAGCTCAAGGTCTATATCAATTTTAAAGAGAGAGAGAGAGAGAGAGAGAGAGAGAGCAAAAGAAAAAGAAAACTTTCAGGTCGGGGCGATCACTACCCATCTCCGACTAGTTAAGAATCCGGGGCGAAGACTTTCATCCCTTATCCTCCCAATAATTAACGGGACGGGTAATACCCACCACATTATGAGTCAGTCCCCGCATTTCGAGTATGAAATTGATATTCCTAGGCAGATGCAAGAAGGCTACTTTTCAATTCACCTACATCCAATTCATCCACATCTCACCTAACTGAAATGAAAACATATGCCATAAGCTAGCCTTTGTTTTTTGTGTGTGTCTATATATATATATATATATAACAATGGAATTCTTGGACCTGAGCTAATTTAGGTCGTCTGTATAAATGGAAGGCCAAAAACGCCATTCTTTTGGGGCCCGAGCCATCAATATCGCCCCCATAAAATGAATTGCAAAAATGACAAATGAGCATATTGTGGTTTTTCTATAGAGGCGTGGCAGGGTCTTTCCCGGTTTTGTTCACCCATGAGACTCTCATGGGTTTACACCATGAGAATCCCATGGGGCAGCTGACGTGGCCGGACACGTCAGCTGCCTTAGTTTAAAATATAAAAAAATATATATATAATAATAATTGAAATAATTTGCATCCCCAAATCTGGCCAGACGCCCCCTCCCCACGCCAAAACTCAGAATCCCCGTCCCCCGTCTCTCTCTCTCTCTCTCTCTCTCTCTCTAGAAGAACCCCCAACCCAACCCAATCCATCCCAAAACTTTCTGGCACCGAGGAGGCCACCGGCGAACGGCGAAGGAGACGACCCAGCTGTCTCTCGCGCGCCCTTTCGCTCTCGCTTTCGCCCGCCCTCTTTAGCTCCTGTCAGTCCCCCCTGTCTCTCGTAAAAGCTCGGCCGAACCTAAGTCCCATCTGAAGCTCCGGCTAGCCTCCATTCCGGCAGCCTTAAAGGGTAAGCTCAAGGCCTGAGAATGAATGTTTTTGGTTTTCTTTTGTTCTAATTTTCTTCCTACTACCGAACGTGTACTGAGTCCTTTCTTTTCTCGTTATGAATTTGGGATGGATTGATTATTTTCAAATTTTGCACGGTAGGGGAATGACAATCCCATTAATGAATTTGGTTCGGATTTTGTTTTGGTGATTTGGACATAATTTGGTTCAATGTTTGCCATAATTTTAAGGAGAAAAGAGAAACTGATTTCGGTTTGTTGGAGACGAGTACTGGAATGGGAAAGTTTTTCATAAAGGATACTTGAGAACTGGAATGGGAAAAGCTCACTTGAGTAATCTGCTTCAATGTTTGTATAGCAATAATGAATATTTGTATGGCATAAAAGAACAATAAAATTGTATTGGAAAGACACCATTTAATTTGCCAAAAAATCTGTTGGAGGCCAAACAAAAGGCAATAATGAGCTTTGCTTTGGATATTTCAACTTGTATTGATAGAAATAATGTGTTGGATGAAATTTGAGGATCTTGGTAATGGTTCTTTTTGACAGTGGATTAAATTTGTAGTGATATTGGATATAATGGAGCAGCACTTTGGTAGTTAATTAATCAAATGTTTCACTTATTGGTGTATGCTTTTGCCTCTTCTTTTTTTTTTATTATTATTATAACTCTTGAAATGATATTTGGGAGTTTATAAGAAGTTGGTGTTAAATTAGGTTAAACGATAATGTTTGAAAGATACACATGAACCCCATGGTAAATTAAAAAACACATGGCTTCTTAAAGTAAGTATTATGCTTCTATGTTGTCATTATTATCTTTTTATATAAAAATGCGAAATGGCAAATAATGTGAGGAAAAAAATAGAACCCACTCTCGGACAATCTGTGATTTTGAAGGTGGTAGTGCAATCCAAATGTAACCAATTTCCTAGTAACTTTAGTATCAATAATATGTTTCTTATATCATTATAGCTTCATCTCAAACATCTATTTGTCGTAGGTGGCGACCACCCCAGGGGGGTGGGGGCACTGCCGCGTAATGCGGAGGACGTGAGTGATGAACAAGGTACGTAACACAAGGATGATTGGTTCTATAATTTTAAATGTACATAAGGCATGCATTGTTATAGAAGACATTAAAACTTCTATATGAAGAAGGCCATCAAAGTCAGTCACAAGGATGATTGGTTTATTTGTTAAATGTACGTATGGTAGTGAATAATTACTCTGACTTTTTTAGTTTTCTGCTTTATCCACTAATACATATATATTTGTTGTGTAGAACTGGAGTCCGATAACGATGGATAAGGAATACAATTTGTGTATATTCTGTTTTCGATCTGCCGACGATGGATATTCGTTCTACAATGAATACGCACGGCAAGTGGGGTTTAGCGTCCGGATTGGGAGTTGCAAAAGGAATGCACAGCAAGAGTACGTGTTGAAAATGTTTGTCTGTAATAAGGGTAAAAAGTCACAGCAAGACGTTAGTGCCACTAATATGGAACTATTTCATATTCAATCACTTCATCTAGAACCTTAAGCAATCAGCAATAAGTTTATTCATATGATGCATCATTTCCTTGGCAAATTCATTTTTGACATCCAATAAGACACAACAAATAGTAACACCATGAACGTTAAATGATCATTCATAATTCTACCTCATGGTTAAATGGTCCTCTCAGCATTTACTTCATCAGCTAGATGGGAAGGAAGCAAATCAAACCCAGGAAGCAAATCATATCCACCTTAACACAACTTCAATTTTTGCACCGTAGGGGAATGACAATGCCATACAAACATTATACCAAACTAGTGTCTTTTACCCGTGCGTTGCTCTGGAACACCAATTCCAAAAAAGTCAAACAGTAAGCAACACATTTAAGGAGTAGTTAACAAAGATAAAATTGCAAGCAAATTCTACATCTTTCATGCCGATTTACAATAATGCTCACAAGTCACTTGACTTCCTTCACAGTTATATATCCACAGCTGTCACAAATACAAAGTACAAACGATGCATCATAACACACCATGACACCTCCATTGCCATGACACAAATTTAAAGGTTTAACTCTAAATTATTATCTAAAAATACACAAATTGATGCCCAACATTCAAAGCAATAAGAAACAAATAGAGCGTAAATTGAATTCAATTTATTCATTGAGCTATTAATTAGTAATCCAAACAATATTTTGTTATACACAGACCGAAACACAGTACTCCGAGATATGTATACTTAAAAGAGAAATAATTATCTAAACATTGTTCCTAATGAATTGTGAATGACGTCCTTCTAATCAAGCCCTGCCAATGCATTACCCCAGTAGCATGCCATACCACAAGCAAAGTAGCGAGTACTCGGATTCGTTAGCTTGATAGTTTGAGTCTCCTTTATTGTACTATTCCAACGGACTCGATGTTTCACATTTATAAACATGCATTTTTCTCTCAAGTTCAATGACAAAACCCAATCAAGAAATGCATCAATCCTCATCATTATGCGTTGTCTTCATCCTGTCCACATACAACATGAAATCCCTGCAAGAAACTGAACAATAACATAACCTCAAAAAAAAAAAAAAAAAAAAAAAGGACCTTTAAGAAAAGCTTCGAATCAAGTTTCAAAGACACATGCTAATGAACTCACATTCATAAAGTGACTTAAAGACATCCTTTCATAATGTTAATAACTACACAGTTGAAAATACTTACATCAACAAAAAGCAAGAAAGAACCAAAATAAGCCGCCGTCTCCATTTACATAATAGATGAACATATATTAGCATCACTGTTCAAATCCTTATAAGAGTAAGAAAAGAATAGTATTTCTTGAATCACAATATATTAATTATACAATACTTCAAACGAATTGGAATAAATTACAAAAATAAAAATACATAAACTGAATAAATCTTCTAGCCAAAAATTAATTCTTTGGCAATCTTAGAGTAAATAAAATACCATCCATGAATTCCACTTATCAACAATAAAAACTGATGCCAAAATAGCCACATCATAAATAAGTTCGAGTAAGAGAAAGAAACGAGAAATCTAGCACAGATCATACCTAGTCCATCACAGATCATACAAAGACGGCGGCATTTTTCAGCTGATGTGTAGAGGAATTACCGAAGCAAAAATGACGGATCCAATTAAGGGTGTAAAATGAAGATAATATGTAGGCTTTCTAACGTCCGTTCAAATACCCAATACAAAAATTCAAATAGCAGTGATTAATGGATGCGGCAACCAAGGAGTCACAAAGGCATGCAGCCCTATTAATTAAAATTCCCAGCCAAACTTAAAAAACTCTTGTAAAAGAAACCTAAACGGTAGCAAAATTCGACCATTGAAAACAAAAAAAAAAAAATCAGACCTAAGGCTTACCTTTAAGGCTGCCGAAATGGAGAACACATTTTGCCCAAAACACCACAGCCAAATAACAAATTAAAAAAAAATACTTAAGTCAATAGATGTTTAATTAAGAAATCCGGTCAGTTAGATTTAATGGAAAAAAAAAACCAAAAACATCCATTCTCAGGCCTTGAGTTTACCCTTTAAGGCTGCAGGAATGGAGGCTTGCCGGAGCTTCAAATGGGACTTAGGTTCGGCCGAGCTTTTGCGAGAGACAGGGGGGACCGAGAGGATCGAATGAGGGCAGGCGAAAGCGAGAGAAAGAGGGCGCGCGAGAGACAGCTGGGTCGTCTTCTCCGCCGTTCGCCGGTGGTCTCTTCGGTGCAGGAAAGTTTTGGGGTTGGGGGGTTCTTCTGGGGGGGGGGACGGGGATTCTGAGTTTTGGGGTGGGGGTGTGGCCAGATTTGGGGATGCAAATTATTTCAATTAAATTTTTTGTTCCTTTTTTTTTTTAAATTTTAAACTAAGGAAGCTGACGTGTTCAAACATGTCAGCTGCAACATGAGACTCTCATGGTGTAAGCTCATGAGCATCTCCAATACTGAGTCAATCTAAATGTTGAAACATTGTAATTCTACAGGAGTGAGGACAAATTGGAAAACCATGGTCTGGACAATTGAGAAAGTGGAAGGAGAGAGAGTGATTCAAATATTAAAATAACAATTACTAAGTGCCAAAACTATAATTAAGATCCAGACAGTAATTGGAGACCTTGTATGCCACATAGATTCGTTTATTAGTTTTTCAATGTCACCTGAATGAGTTTTTTTTTGACAGACCTAGCATTGAAGATGCTCTGAGAGTCTCATGGTTAAACAAAACCGGAATCCTTCCACATAATCTATCATACGCCATCCACTAAACTCCATAAAATATGTGTAACGTATTGCCCTTTTTCTTTAATAGAAAATTCCCCTGCATTGCAATTGCCAATAGAGCATCTGGCTAGATTCTAGAGTAGCGGTCCTAGCGGATGGAGCACCATCAAACTGCCGCCGCCTCGGCCACCACCGCCACAAAACTCATTCATTGCATCGTCAAACTTGGTCAGCAGTCTCTCTCTATCTACTTGCAAATTGATTAATTGATGTCGACACCTTTATTTGATTAGTCAAAAGCAGGGGCTTCAGGTGTTCTGTGCATTTGCCTGTTTATTGAACACTTCGAAGCAAGAAAGTGATCTAGGTTTCCAAATTTTTTTTTTCCTTTTTTTTTTTTTTTTTATGCAAGTGACATTCCGAATAGATGCAGTCAAGGAACTCGAATACAGGGATTAGGAATCTTTTGGTTAATGAGCTTAATCCGAGAACTTATTTTGCGTTTCGGAAACATCACCGAGCTGTTTATGCCTTCATACTTGTTACTAAAGATAATTGGAAAATGCAAGATCGTGGAATAACGAGTTGAGAAGTGTTTAGTAATGATAACTTTTCTTGTTAGACATTCAAAATGATTTCTTTATTTTGATTTTATAAATGTAAGTTGTTTCAAGAATGTGCTTTCCAATAGTAGAGGTAAATGTGCATTTAAGTTCTGTTTTGCATATGTACGAAGATGCTGCCCCCAAATTAGTAATCTGCTTGGTGTGTTCTTTTTTTTTTTTTTTTTTTTTACATATGGCACAGGAGGTGCTGCTATTACCTGTAAAAATGAATTAGAGACGATAAATGAGGAGAATCTTAAAGTAGTTTCATCACAGCTCCGGCAGACCATGGTTTCAGGCTCATGTCACGGAATGGATTGGAGCAAGAGGCATGGATCATCAGAAATTCCAAGTGTCATTGATGATTTCGACGATCAAGAGGTTATGGACCCCAAGAAATTTATCGTAGTTCATGGTGCAGGTTGAAAATTATATATGGGTTAATTTATGATTTATGATTCCATCTCTTTTTATTCCCAATTGTACAATTATTTGAGAAGAATAACACATCACCTGAACTCTGATAAAATTTGAAAATACAATACCGGGGGAATGGCATTTTATCTTGCTACCAGGGGACATCAATTCTTCAAATTGAAACATAAGATCGGAAAGCTTATGCTTGCAAAAGTTGAAAATGAAAAATAAATATCCACTGCTTCCAAAATCAGCATTGCAGCAGTAGTACAAATAGTTGTAACTACAGGCTACCTGAATTTCGTGCGTTATGAATAACAAAATAGGCTTCTCTTGCCAACAAGTTGGTATATTATTCTACTAACTTGTTGAGTGGCCTGAGAAAAAATAACCAACTGTCCCCCCCTATTGCCACATGTCCCCACCCCATTAATACATGTCAATCAGTTGGCTCAAAAACATGTCAACCTTATGGTAGGTAGGAGAGCGGAATTGAGGAAATAGAATATTGTAAAGCATCCTTTGAATTGTCTGAGGTTTCTTTCTTTCTGTAGTTGCTAGTGCTACACTGTATCAGCCAACATTAGTTTTCATATTAGTGCACCAATAATCCATTTATACAATTTCTTCGCGAGGGTGAATAATCAACAAATAGAAGATGATATATTTAATTCTCCACGATGTTTCAAGGCTTCTGATTTGTTTGTATTGTTCAATTCGTGGTAAAATTGTCCATGAATTTATTTCTGTTTCCAGGTTCTTTCGGACATTTTCAAGCAAGCAAGTCAGGAGTTCATAGGGGCAATTTAAGCAGACCTCTTGTTAAAGCTGGTTTTGTTGCTACACGTATATCTGTAAGAAATTAGACTTTCTGACCAGTCTATTGTGCCATGCACTTCTTTTTGTTTGTTGTTACGATAATATATCTGTGAAGCTAAGCCTTTGTAATGTGGTTCTCTTTGACATTACATATATTTTGAACTTATAAAAGATTTCGCTAAGTAGAAAGTACTTGTTGAACAACAGAAGTTGAATAGCTCCAACTACTTAATTGACACTGATGACTTTTGAGGTCAAATTGGTTATTTTTTAGACTGATAGCTGACAGAAGTTTAAACCTTTTCAAATTGTCAAAGCTTTTAGATAATAGTTTTTCAGTGTTGTTTTGGAGATTTTCTTTGCGATTTTCAGGTTTTCATCAATGTAATGCTTCAGGAAAAGGAGATTCAATTGACCAGAAATTCAATATCACGAATGTATACTGAATAAATTGAATTTTGAAGAAGGGTGGAGCTGTTAAAACCTTATCTTATCAAGCAATGTTTGAATAAGTTTGGTAGCTGGCCTTCCCGGAAAGAACACTCAAAACTGTTCCTAGTGAGAACTTTGGTACCTGAAAAGAATACCCCAGAAACCTGAAACTGTCTGTTGTTGAACATTAATGGGGTTCACTTCTTTCCTTCATTGATTATCCTTGCATTTTCTAGTATGGAAAGCAATTATATTAGTTGGACATGTTTCCTTTAGCTATTAATAACGCTATTATTTTCCTTTATGGTCTATCCTTGCATTTTAAGGTTGTTAAACATTCTTTTGGAAAGCCTGTTACAGTTACATTACAATTCGTTCAGAACTTCCCGGTCTCTGAAGTAGTCTTTTCTGGCCATATATTATTTCTCATTTTGTGCTCATTCTACTTGCTTCAGGTCACATCTCTCAATCTTGAAATTGTCCGAGCCCTTGCTAGAGGTACCATGAAACTTAACTATCTGTTATCCCTTTTTTTATTTTATATCGAGGCTTTCCAAGACTAGTCTTTTTTGCATCCCTTCTATTTGTTAGTTTGCAGGCGGGAACTGATAAAACTGGTAATATGTTTAGCTTCTCATATGCGATCTACTTTCCTCTGGGTCTGTGGGAGATTTGAGGGTCCTGCTTATTACATATTGATGATCAATTTTTTTTTTCTTTGGGCCTCTTCATGAACTTTTTTCTTATGTAGAGGGTATTCCTTCTGTTGGAATGTCTCCATTTTCGGATGGCTGGTCGACTTTTAAAAGAAATGTAAGAAGCCATCCTGAAGGCTTTACTTTTCAATTTGTTCCAATATTCTTTTCATGCTTTTTGTCTAGTTAGTTAACTTTTCTGGATCCCTCTTAAAAATGAAACCTAAAAAAGCTCTATCCTGCTCCTTTCCAGATAGATGTGGCTGATGTAAATACAGTGGCCAAAGCTATCAATACTGGATTTATACCTGTAAGTTGGGTTCTCCTAATTTAACAAAATGTGATATTAGTGTAACAGAACTTACCTTTCACTCATCTCTCTTTAAGCTTTAAACTCTACAAACTGACCAGTGATTGGAGGGACGTGAATCATAATGAAGTAACCCTTTTTATTCTTATTTTAGAACTCGTCCTATTTTTAACATATCAGAATCAAATCTGTTCTCAATTTTTATTATTTTGCATGTTGGAGAACAATGACAACATCCTTAAACTTTCAAGGTTAACATGTATGAATTTTCATGTTGCCTATGATCTGAATGAGTTTCCAACAGCTTCCATATATTTTATATGGATGATTATCAGAAGACTCATATCCATCATTACCAAATTGCATCAAATACCATTTTACTTCGATGATGAACTGCATTTCCATGATGGCAGAAACAACCGTTTAAACTGATTGCATATTCACATATCCATTCTATTTAAAAGAACTTGGTCAAACCAATCACGTCCACATATTGACGGGACCCACTTATACTACACAAATTTCAACCACTCATTCTCAAAAAATTATTTCTACTTTTAAACAATAGTTCGTGAACGAGAAAAACTCTTTCTTCTTTTTTTGTACTACCTCCGTCCCAAAAAGATAGTCCATTTACCATATTGAGCATGTATTTAATGTTTCATTTCCATACGTGCCCTTAATTAATTATTGTTATTCAACCACCTATGCATTGATAGTATTTCAAACAATTAATGAGACATAAGGGTATATGTAGAAAAATTAGGTAAAATTTAATGTTTCAACTATATTAACAATCGTTTCTTAATCTATATGAAAATAACTATTGGACTATCTTTGTGGGACGGAGGGAGTATTTCATCTTGAATTGAGATTTCTGATTATTTTTCAATTAGAGGATGCTTGTCGCTATCAGCATGGGTATAGCTCAAAAGTTTTTGTCTGCTTTGCCATCATTGCTCTCTGGTTTTTCTTCAGTGGTGTTACTAAAACTAGAACTGACTTCTATACCCCAAAATTCCAGGTTCTGCATGGAGATGCTGTACTGGATAGTTCACAGGTAAGAGCCTATACACATGCAATAGGTTATTATGGTCCGAATGTGTCCTGAATCCAATCAATTTTTTCTTATCAGGATTGCACTATATTAAGTGGAGATGTAATCATAAGTCATCTAGCAGCTGAACTAAAGCCTGACTACGTTGTTTTCCTCGTATCCTCTATCAATTTAATCATATCCCCACCGCAACCCAAAAATTAATAATAGATAAAATAAAATAAAATAAAGTTTGTTTCTTTAACCATTTTCATGGGACAAGACCTGAATAAATAAATATTCTTCTTCCAATTGAATAGAGATCCCCATGAGTCAGATTGTTGCTTGTGTAAATTAATAGGTAATATATAAATACGTAATATGCCATTTTCAAGATAATTTCCCAAGATGCACATATTATAGTAGTTTGTACACAGCTCATATGAATACCCGCGAAATAGCTCTATGTGCATTTCCTATACATAACTGAAGACAGATGTATTGGGAGTATACGACCGCCCACCAACAGAACCTGATGCAGTGCTTCTTAGGGAAATTGGTGAGTATCCTGAGAGGCTGAGCCATTGAGGTGTAATGCAAAAATAGATAGAATATATGTTGATGTACTTTTCATCTTGTTATTATTGAATTATTAAGTGAGAATGCTTTTTTTCACAGCTGTGCGTGAAGACGGGAGCTGGTTTGTGTTGAAACCTGAATTGCAGGACATCAACAGGCAAGGTTAGTATTATAGGATTGTAATGCGCACCACATAATTCGAGTTCATCTCTGACTTTACGTTTTTAATACCTAAGTAACATTTTAAATAGAGTCAGTATCTTTTTCATTCAACTTGTGTAAGGTAGAGTCTGTCAGAATAATCCTCAAATTTCTGACTCTGTTTGAGTAGTCGATTACGCGTTCTGGCCCAATATGCTCATTTACATGTCGATATCCCCTTTTATGAATAGAACTAATTTCTAATGACCTGTGGTCCGTCCATTCTTTGACATCTATTAATTCCTAGTTTCAGCAAATACAAAATAAGAGTGACCTCTAGTCATATTCGACTATTCATATTTACTAAAATTCCTCAATTATGTTAATGAGGATAACCTTGAAATTACCTTACTCCCTGCACTTCTCTAATCAATACTTTGGCATTTTATTGTGTTCGAGAATGCTTGCTGAACCATCCCAATATTCTTGCTTGTTGGTTTTACACATACCTTGCCAATATCTTTAAAAAAAAATTCAAGCATAAGACAAATGATGTGGTGTGCCACCAGCCATTGATGTGATTTGGGAGAGGGTGGTGATGTGCTGATGGCACACCACGTCACTGGACATGAATCTTTACGCACGCTATATAGTGTTCACTTGGTGTCCCGTGATTAAGGAACTTGTGAAGCTTTAATTTTTAATTTTTTGGTGCTCTATTTGTAGTTAACATAGCGTTAACGAATGATTTTTGGGACAATCATGGTGAACAGTTAAAATAACTATAGCAGCACATGACACAACCGGTGGAATGGTCACGAAAGTATCAGAAGCTGCAATGATCGCCAAGCATGGAATTGATGTCTATATCGTTAAGGTAATTCACTAGCACTTCTCAGTTTGTTTCCTTACAAGAATGCTTTTCTTCAGCATTAAAGCGCTGGATGCAGGCAGCAACTGATCACTCATTGAAGGCTCTACGAGGAGACTTGAAAGAGAATGTACCTAATGACTGGCTTGGAACTGTTATTCGGCTCATCAGATAGAATCCAGACTAATGAAAATAAAAAAACCCCAGACTCGGCACTGCTTACTGACAGATTTGGGAGCTTTTGCAGCGTTATTAAATTGGTCAACGGCATTCTCCATTCGCAACAGAAATTGAACTGGAATTTTTAGCACTTTTGCTTCGACGCACTGCGCACAAGAAGACATTGTTGGATAAATTTACTTCCCATTCCATACAATAGCAGTTTCACGGATAACAGTTTGATTGCAATTTAGGGTTACATACATTACTCAGGTGAAGCTTTCGATAAGTAAATTTATATTCAGAAAATGCCCAAACTGTGCTACATCTTATGTATGCATGCCTGAACAGTCGAAGTACCATGGTTTTCAATTATGCAACAAGTTTATACATTTGCTGCCAATTCCAAGTTCCGCCACACCATTAAAAAACAAAAAACAAAAACTAAAACTAAACAAGATCAACCTTTTTTCAAAAAGAACAGAATGAAAACAGGACATGGTTCTAACTCAAATGATCCCAACACTGAGTAAATAGTCTCCCAATAAGTCAAGAACTTGGGCAATCCTGAATAAGATGGTCCTGTAGTCGTCCCACCCTTCACTAATCTAGTAATTCAAAGTTTATCGGAAATCGAAACCATCTGTGCAAATCTCTGCAGGTATAGCAAATTACTTGGGGCCAATGTCCTTGAGGCCACAGATCTGCTCCTCCCCCATTGCAGACATAACGCTAACAACAAGGTCCTTCCCCTCTTCAAATCCAGCCTTGATCTATCATTTTAACAAAAAATAAGGAACAATTAGAAAGTTCAATGACATGTAATAAGTAAAATTGCTAAGCTACAATGAGAAAGGTAAAATATGACGAACCTGAGCAAGCAGATTCTCATCAGTTGGGAGCCTCAGGTCATCCTTAGTGTTACCATTCTCAGTCAACAAGCTCACCTACACCATATTTTGCAACGCACGTAAGACAATGTAAAGTTGTAACCCTTCACAATCAAAGCGGAAGCATCGACTTACAAATCCATCCTCAGAAATGTCAATAAGCTGGTAGTCAGTGCGGTTGACATGAGGAACCTGTAAAATCAATGCATTTATTAAGGATCTGTGCTGTGATGGCGGAAGAAACAACAATAAATGAACAATAATTACAACCAATTGAACAAAGAGAATAATCATACATCACAGTTGTGGGAAGAGGGCACAATATCTTCAAGCTTCTTGCCAGTGAAGATGTCGATTCCAACAAAGTGACATTTTGCATGACCGTGCTTTCCTGTCTTGGAAGTCGAAACCTCCACAACCTGTAACAGTAGAAAACGTTGTGTTTATTTATTGATAACATCCACTGACCACATATCACTATGTCAGCCACAACTGCCTCTCTGTCGCTTTGGACAGATTACACAAGGGGTGAAGTTCTAGGATCCATCCGGAAACTAGACATCCCATTTCTATAGGCTCCACAAAAATACTTCCGTAGTTGATCACTAATGATCATCAAAACATTAGTTCCATACATGATAGAGATAAACGCTGAAGGTATTGGCAACTCACTATCATGCATCAGCTGTGAAAAGTTTTCAATTATATATGAACTGCACTCAGAAGCTATATTTAAATCCACTACAGATCAGACGTATACAAGGTAATTCAACAATGATATTAAACATCAAATCCATATTTACAAATTCATAGCAAAATTTACGTCGCAAATTACCAAGTCAAATTCAGCACCAAACAAACATAACCACAAAGCTAACGATCACAAGTGACTCTGAATTCACGACTCAACGATATCTAAAGCACTCAGATCTGAATCCAAACCAATAACCGCATCAACACATAAAATAATCGAATATCGAAAAATATAAAACAAACCTTGCAAGGGCGGGCTTTGATAACAATGTAACCGTTCTTACGGATGGTACCGGCCTGCTGAGGGTAAGTCTTGGAGGCGCCGGCATCGGCCTTCGACTCGAAGTGATGCTCCTCGTCCGACATGCTTGATTGGAGCGAGAGAAAGCAAATGAATTTCTAGATAGCGAGAACAATAAGCGGCGTCAAAAGGAGGAGCCGAGGCTGGGAGCGACGGAAGTGGGTGGTTTACATATATAACAGGGCTCTGTATAGGAAGAGGAGATCTTAGGGTTTTCGGAAAGGTGGAAATGGGGAGTATTTATTCCACCGTTGGATGGATGAGTAGTGAGACCAACGGACAAGATTTGTTTCCCTATTTGCGTCAAAACGACGCTGTCTTGAGCGATTATTATCCACTAAGCCGCCGAATGTGACTTTTGTTCATGGAGGGGGAGTGTGCGGAGGCTTCCAATGCATGGCCTTGAATATTGAGTGGTGGAGAGTACGGATACAGATAGGAGATGGTTATTTTAATTAAATATTAGTGTGAAGCGACGTAGGAAAAAATAAAAGGAAAAAGTAAAATAAAGATTGAAAGAGATAAATTGAAATTTAAAATTAATAATAAAATAATGACAGAGAAGATGGATATGAATGTGTATTTGTAGACTTTATACGTGACACGAGAAAAAAATAGTGTAATTGAGATAAAATTGATTAAAAGAAAATAGAAATTAAAAAAAAAAAAGAAAAGAAAGAGGAAACAAAAGAGACCCGCCAATTTTTATGTGTGTCTCTCTCTTTTTGGATCTTAAAAGCAGACATTTAGTATTGGATATGCTCTTACAATGGGACGATCGCTCATGGTTAATTAATCTAATAAATTGATAAATTAAGGGAGGACAATGCAAGAATGATCACTGTAAAGAGGTGGAGTCAGGGACGGCCTTCCCAATTGCCATATTGTTTGGGAATATTTTTGGAGTATAATTAAATTTAAAGATTATGCAATAATAAGAGATAAATATATGTTTGATTGTAAACGTGAAATTTATTTTGAAAGACAATTGAATTAACAGTGATTAAATTTATCTATAGAAAACAGGTTTTTTAAATTGGGATCTCGTTCTTTGTTTTCATCTCATGATGATGATCTCAATATGTATCTTATAAGACGAAATATGTGAAGCGTATCTTAACATTTTATATGACAAAAAAAAAAAAGAGATTTTTTTTGTGGAAGGAACTTTTAATTGTTTGTGGTCCATATAAATCCTAACGTTGTTTAGTATTTTATGTAAAATTACATTTTACGATTAAATGAATAGAGCCTAAAAATAATATAAAACCATATATACGATACTATATGGTGTCATATAGGTATGTGACATGCGTGGATGTAGGTCACATGATTGTGGTTTCTCATATAACGTGTTCAGATGTACGCCACATGGTTATATGATATCATATTGTACTATATCATATGATACTAGATCAGAACTAGAATAGAACCCTGTTATGCTTCTCGGAGGTGTTAAAAAATTTTGCAAATGAACATATTGAAAAAAAAAAAAAACATAAATTTTCTAGTGTATGTGAATAGTACACACTTGTATCATCTGCACATATAGCGTGTCAAAACTAGTTCACTTTTTTAATTTTGAATAGCACGTCACATGTGCAGAGGGTATCATAGCCTGTATCGTTATCTAAACAGGAGAAAATTTCTGTTAAAAAGAAGCAAGGGGATTGGCGTCAAGTACTTGTGAAACTCGCTAGCGGAAGCCTTCGTAAATTCATTTCCATTCAGAACAAGACATGGAGAAGTATCACGATATGTACAAGAGTTAATATCTGTTTTGAGGGATAAGAAAACCAAATAATGAAGCGAAGAAACCTACTAGCAAACGAAAACCAAAAGTGAAAATGAAAATACCAAACCAAACCAGACAAATTTGCCTGTCTTTATCTTCTTCTTTGTGTCCCTTCCAGATTATGCTCAGCCATCGCCTAATTTCACACGTTATAATCTCTGTATTTGTCACTGGGAATATAAAAGTCGAACTTGACATCTACGGATCCTGAACTTTCTCCAGTATCTTTGTACTCAATGTTTGTTATGGCTCCAATTTCATCCTCTGCTTGATACTCGGATCTCACCCGACGCACTGGTACTGTGACAGAGTAAATGGTGCCAAGATCTGGATCGGTCGAGACACTCAGTTGAACTTTATCCTGTGATTCTATCTCCACGAAATCAGACAGTGCATTCACGACATTGCTTACAATCTTCTGCTTTGCCTCATCGCTTACTGCACATCTATCAGAGAAGAGAATCATCTTCAACCGTTGCTTTGCAATTTTAGCATTAGAGTTTCTTCTTGTTGTAGGTGATGGAAATATTATCTTCCATGCCAAGCTTAAACGCTCGAAGAAGTTCAGATTAATCGTATTAAGGAGGAAGTTCTCGATCTCCTGACTGATGGGATTTGTAGAAAGCTTATATTCTTCAAAAATACCAAGAGGTCGTTTACAGTGACAGCGAGTACTTTGGCCATCAAGCACTACACGAGAATATCTTGGTATGGCGTCAGAAGCACTAGATCCACCATTAAGGAACACGCTGCAATCTACCTGTAAAAAAGCACAATGTTCATTTTTCAGGGGGGAAGGAAAAGAAAAAAGAGATCCTCTCATTAGAACTGTTAATGATACTATCACAAGAGGATGGAGATATTATATTTTTCTTTTGAGGAGTCTAATTGATAAGCCGCAGATGGAAAGAAAGAGAAGATGATCATGAAAGACATCAATTTCTAAAACCCACGGGTTGCATATATTAATTAATTAATAAAAATAATTGCAAACTATTTTCTAATTACTGTAAGTTTTCATGACAGCCTACTTTTCCGGATGATCTATGAGACTGCAACATGCAGAGGAACAAAAACATTACATGATACTTTGTAGATATGCGCAAAAATTAAATTTTACATCTCTTCCCAACGGCAGCACATCCATCTTTGCATCTGACATTTACGGCTTAACACCAACACTGTTAAATCATAAAGTTTCAGGTTCTCTAATTGTGCTCTTAGACATCTTTGTTGAGCTTACCATTTATACTAGTCCCATTGCTTTAGCAAAATTGCTGGCTGCTTATCAGGAATGAACCTATTGAAAGATATGCCTTTGCAGTTGCGGCAACTCTTACATTTCACAGTAAATTGGACTTACACGGTTGTCTTTTCTAAATAATTTCCTTCACAGAGTAAAGAAAGGGGTTGGAAGGGACAAAAAGGGTGGAAAAAACCACCAAAGGAACATAAAATCATACTGTGGTACGCAAAAGAAAATATGTCATAAAAAATGGGTTGCAGTCACAGATGAGGCATATGTTTTATAACTCAAAGCATCATGCACATCTCAAAAAAGTCAAAGTTGTGCAGCTAGTGAAAAGAGAGATGTGCGTGTGTGTGTGTGTGTGTGTGTGTGAGAGAGAGAGAGAGGGGTGGTAGAACAGGAACAGTTGAACAGATTGTATTCAAAGTTGTCATGAGAAAATAAACCTACTCTTCCAGTTGAAATCTCTAGATAAAGAACATGATTAAATACAAAAATCTTCCAAGAAAGAACCTAGATGTGGCATATCTTCAGTCTAAAACCTGTTAGGAACTTGCACTTCCAGACAAGTAAAAGATCTCTATCTTAGAAAGTTATTGCAACTAGCAAGAACTTTGGGTTTTTACAATCCTAAGTCAATCGTCTATTTCCCTTCCAGTATAAATATATAATTCTCGTTGAATGCAAACCCCAAAAAGTGCGCAATTTCTATCCATGGTGATAGTTGACCTACGTGCATATATCTACGATTTAGAGATATAGAATAATTTGACTTTGTTAGCATGAAAGCTGTTCCCTTGAGATAGGAGAGTAAGCTTGGGACTGAAAAGAAAATATACAGGGTATTTTATTCATGCACACAAAAAAAAAAAAGACTGTAGAAAAGTACAATTCAAAGATCTAAAAATGAAATGACTTAACTGCTGGATAAATTGAAATAAAGGAAACAGAAAATGGATTGGGAAATGTTGGATTTATCATATTGCTGGCCTTGTTTATTAAAGTATACCACAATAAGACCCTTTGATTGGACCAATCTCAATGGATAAAGAAAATAAATATTTGACAAAACCAAATTATAGGATCAAGGAACAATGCATGTGATAACTTTGAAACCGCAAATGCTTTTTCAGGGTAAGAAACTGAAAACTGCATAAGGTGAAACCATCCAAAATAATAACTTTACCAAATACAAAGGTAATAAATTTTCACAAGTATGAAAATGGATCGGTTAATAGTAAATCAAAAACAGTGAAATTAAACATTACAATGCTTCTTCAAAATGAATGCTAACATCAAGGCCCAGTATAAAATTGCTGGACCATCTAGCACTAGAAGTATAACCGAGGACCACATATTAGACCAGCAGCAGCACGATCAAAGAATTCAGTCATTCAAAATCTTCAGAGTACCCGAGAGTATACAGGAAAAAGAAAAAATCGAGCTCGAAGACAATGAGAAAAGTAAAACAATTGAGACAACGATTCTAACAGCATTGCTGCATTTTTCAGATGCCATCATCACGACGTAAAATCAATGTCATAAAATAAAGTGAAGAAGCGGAACAGTAAAGAAAGTAGTAAGAAACGAACCCTGGAAGGAGTCAGTTGAATTGAGGTGCGACGAGGGTTGGATTTGTAAGGAACCATAGCTGCAGAGACCCTCAAATCTCCTGATAATGCCATTTTCTACGAATTTTCTCAATTTCAACTCTCTCCCTTTTGTTGGGGAATTTGTTGAGTTTTCTCTCTAGCTAGTTAGGGTTTCCGAGAGAGTGGGGGAGTACTAGAGCGACGTCGTGTCGAGGTTGTAGTTGGGATTACTGTGTTGCAATCTGCATTGACTGTCATGCAGTATTTACAGTGAGGGTTCCGACTTTTGGATTAGTTTCATATCATTCTATAGGACATGAGATGTGTCATTCCAAACCCTTTATTCATTTTCTGTATCCTATAATAATAAAGTAATTTAAATTAACAGGTAAACTGTAAAAATGATCTTCCACAAGATGTATAATGTGACTATCTCACCATACACACATGTAGCGAGTGATTATTGAGAAATCTACACACGGAACCCCTCTATGTGGGCCTACACAGTTGTATCAATAATCTCTTGACATGTGTGTGTATGACATGATAATTTTGTCATACATCTTGTGAGAGATCATTATTGGGGTAAACTACATACAAAAGTTATTGAACTTTCTCTTTAACTGCAATTGAATCGTTGAACTTTAATTGTCACTTTTCGTAAGCAATTAGATCGCTAACTTTGTACTGTATTTGTAGTTAAATCAATAAACTTTAATTGACGAATATTGGATCACTCAACTTTGATTACCGTCAATTTAATCACTAATGTTTCATTTAATTACAATTGTAACACTTAGTAAATGGAGCGTTAGATTAGTTAATAAAAATTTATGACATATATTAAATGCTATTGACACATCATTTCATATTGAAGTGTTGACTTAAAAATTAGTGGAAGAATTGTTATGTAAAAAAATACACGTCGAATACTAATATATTTTTTGTTTAATCATCAAATTGTTTTTCAATTTTCCTTCTCGAATAAGATGTGCCAGTTGGGGGTACTAAGTTTTTTGTTTTCTTGGAGTTTAATTTTATAATGAAGTAATAACAATTTCTTGTAAATTGAGTGACTTTGTTACAATTAAATAAAAGTTCGGTGACCATATTGCTAATAACTGATAGAGTGACATAATCACTATTAAATTAAAGTGAATTAAAGTTCAATGACCTCATAAACAATTAACCCGAAAGAGTGCCACTTATTTTCAGGTAAATAGTTATATGATGCACATATGATTTTATATTTTATCTGACAGCGTTTATCGAGTTTTCCATGAAATGATCATGACTTGTGTAGGTAGCAAAGTGGTATGTGCATGAATAATAGCCTTGGAGTTTCAGAAATTGGATGAAGCCCTAATTGACCATAGCCTATCCATTCAAAAATTTTCAAACACCCGTATGAGAGTTGGTACAGCACTCATACGTCTTATGTGGTTGTATGTATCATATCACCTGATTGCATTTATCCATATAGTGTACATGCATGCATTCATTTGAGACATATGAGTGCTAATATAGGTGTTAGAAAATTATTACTAGCCATTTACTGATCATTTTTTTTTTTGAAGAGGAAAATCTTATTTATTAATGAAATCAAACTGGAGTACATCATTAATCATAGCTGGGGGTAAATCAAAAATCATACTAAGGCCGGACATAGAACCAGCTGCTCTAGCAAGCGCGTGAGCAACCTGGTTCGCAGACCTTCTAACATATGCAAACTTGATACCAACGAGTTCTAGAACTAAAAGCTTACAATCTTCTAAAATCAGACCAAAATGAGACAAGTGAGCAGAGGTGGAGCGAAGAGCGTAAAAAACAACCAGTGCATCCATTTCCACAATAACTCGATGTATGCCCCTTTCCTTCACCCAAGTTAAAGCCTCTCGAACCCCAATCAATTCAACCATTTTTTCATCAAACAAGCCATTTATCTTTACAACTTTAGCATCCAAAAAAGAGCCATTCGCATACCTCAAAACCAACTCAATGCCAACCATACAACGATCGGGAAAAGTAGCCGCGTCAACATTTAGCTTGAGCACTCCAGCGGCTGGTTGACTTTAGCGAATAGCTTGCGATATTGGTTCAACTCTATGATGAGATTGTGCAGCCCTCACCTCACTCCATTGGTTATGCATAAGGGAAGCTAGCGAGACTACTTTGAGAGGCATAAGCAAGCTTTCACGCCAAACAACCTCATTCCAGTTATGCCACAAGGCCCAACAAATCATAGCAATGCTCTCCCTACCAATCTGATCAGCGCTGCCAAGTAAAATCAGCAGACATTCATTAAATGTCTAGGCACTAGTACGTTGAAATTGCACTACAGATGCCTACCAAACCCTCCGAGCAATCCTACAATCCACCAGGCAATGTATAACAGATTCAGTCTCAGACGTGTGCTCTTCCGATCTCAACCCCTCAACATTAACCTGCTTCGCACGGAGCTGGTCAATAACGGGTAGGACTTTTCCATCTCTAAGGAAGGACAGAAACTTATAGCATTAGAATATAGGATGATGTATTTGAAATGCCAAAGAGTTTTTTCACCTGATATATGTGTTATTGTCTTGTTAAACTGCAGTGTGGATATACATGCATGAGAATTTAGGGAGTGTGTGATTCTCATTAAAATTTCTAACTATAACTATTTTGAGAAGTATTTAGTTCTAACTACACATTTCACTTTGTTATATATTCGACACTCGTTTGATCTCATATTAAAAGAAATTATAATAAGAACCAAACCCCTTCTAAACTTATAAAACCTTATTGAATTTCTCACCATCATTCAAGGCAACCCAATGATCAATTGAAAACAATAGTCATATATAATTTTGATAGGTAACTTCAAAGGCTAATGTTATGGATAGTAACATCAATAGTTATTGATGCGTGCTCAAATTGCATCAATAAGAGGTTGGTCGTTTGTGGGGGCGGAGTGCTCCTATCGGGGGATTGGTCATTCCTACGCCGAGGGACAAGCACGCTGGCTGCCTTTGTTAGAGCTTGGTTGGTCGTGCATGTTCGTGTAAAATATGTTTGTGAAATCCGTAAGTGTACGGGTCAAACAAGTAATACAATGGACAATGAGTCCGAGTTATTGTTCTCACGAGGATCAGATTGAGTACCAAAATTATTAGTTCAAACTTTATTTGAAAAATCAAATAATTTGGGTTAAGATAAGGAAATAAAATAAACAAGTAAATAAAATTAAAAAAATAAAATATATACAAAGCTTAAGAGGGAATAATATGATGGATATGTGTCAAGACTCACGACTTCACCATAACTGGACCACCAACTCTTGCAATAATTAATCTATGTTAACGATGGAATCTAACGAAATTAATCAACTACTCCTCTCGAAACTAGTTAATCCTATTTAATTTGGCCCCCTCACCTATCTCTAAATGAGCGTATTATTAGCTCTTTTAAATACATTAATCAACAAGAAATTCATGTAAGCCTCCCCGAAGTTCAACTTACGGTGACCGCACTAATCACAAGCAAATCTCTTTGTCTTGTCTAAATTAATGATTATTACTACATAAGCTAGCTTAAATATTCTTCTCTTGAGTTCAATAAAAGTCCATAGATTCATTCATCCATTGGCCACAAAGATGAAGACAAAAAAATATACCAACAAGAATTTAACATAAGAATTAATTGCATAAATTAAGCATGAAAAACATGACTATAGTCTCAACTAAGTTACATCGTTCGTCCTAACTTAAAATCAATTACACATCATGAATGAAGAACACAAATAAAATAAAGTGCATAACCCGGGTAATTAGATCTTGAATAAGATGAAGAACTCTTGCACCAAGCTTCTCCTTCTTGAATCTCGAATTGAATTCCCAAGCCTCCAAAGGTCTTGTGTTTTTCTCTCCCTTTTCTATGGTGTTTTCTGTATTATGTCACTTCTCCCTCTCTCTCTTTTTTTTTTTTTTTTGAAGACTAGGCTCGCATCCTTTTATAAGGTCTAAAAATCGTGTACAAATTTAAGTGTAAAAAGAGTTCCAAGGAAATAAGGACAAAAATTTTCACGCGTGTAGGTCGGTGCGGCCGCATAGGATTAACATACGGCTGCTTGGCTCTTTGTGCTGATTCTGCCGAATTTCTGGACACGGGTGTGGCCACATAAAAGCTCCACGCGGCCGCATAAAGCCACATTCTACTAGCAGCTTGTGTTCCAATGTGCATAATTTTTCGTAAGAAACTCAGAATTGAGATCCGAAAGTTGTGTTGGACTCCTGACTCGATAAGCTTTTTGATGACCTATTTTATTCTCATTTAAATCATATGAGTTACAATTTTGTAGCCCAAAATTTCTTGAGACACGCAGCTTTGGTCGACTTGAACACTTCTTCACATAATTCAAGCCTCAAACCTCCGATTTGATCTTACCTATGTCACATTTTGGCCTCCATTGCCATGATTTAATATTTAATATCTTAGTCTCAGTATGTTGATTCGCATCACCTGGACTTTGTAATTTGTACTCATTTGATCCAAGTTCGCCTAAATTGACTTCCTCTTGGATTTTAACCTATAATTCACCAACTTAAACATAAATATGAACTTTTAAACAGAATATCACATAATTAATAACACATATAGGGGATTTAAACATCACAAATAACTACATATCAAATTCCCCCACACTTAGACCGTTATTCGTCCGTGAACAAAGAACAAAATAAAAGCACAAGTACAATGACAAAATACTTTAACATTCATTACAGATGAGATAATAACTCACAATACCATCGTTTAATCAGTCTGGAATAAGCCTGCCTAATAAAAAGTCTCCCAAGCAATGCAAGAGTTTTGAGAATTTTTCACTCTTTTTTTTCTCTCTCTTTTTTTTTTCTATTTCAAGTGCTGATTAACCCTTCGAAACTCATAAAATGTCATGAATAAAGGCACTCAAGCAACCTTTAGAATTATAAAACACAGCTTTCACCTGAAATAGCCTAAACCGGATAGGCCGACCCTCACGGATAAATCCACTCTTCACTTAAGTGTTTAAGGGTTAAGTGTTTACGCTCAAAATTTTATCCACAAGAAAGTTCTACCATAGGCTTGCAAATTTTCCCATTCTCCACAACTCAAGTGCACATGCATGATACAAATCATAAAGTCTTTTAAGGGTTGTAATGGGGTTAATGGTCAAAGTGGGAAAAATTTAAGAAGTGGGGCTAATAAACCGTTGAAACTAGTGGAACACAAATTCATAATATTCAAGAACACCCTCAAGTGATCCCACTACTCCTTCATCCTTTCAAGATTTCTAGCACCACCTATACAATAAGAACATATCCCAACTTTCAAAAGAAATTCAAGCCGTTATTTCAACTTCTTTGACAAATTTCCTTTTCTATTTTTCATTGTCTTCTATTTTTTTTCCCTTTATTTTTCACTGCTGCTTTTTTTCCTCTCTTTTTCATCAACTTGTCATGCACAAATCATTCTTTTTTTCTTTTTTTTTCAACTCTTTTGTCTTTTCACACATCAAACCACATCAGCCTGTGCATAATCAAACTGAACTCATCACCTCATCAATAACATTCTACTCATCCCCCACACTTATTTCTTTTTCATCCCGAAGCAATAAAAGCAATCATAGCTCCACTAGTCCTGGCAAGGTAAGGATATACATTATTTCCGGCTCAAGACTAGTATTATAGGGTGTAAAGAAAGAAAAATAGGCTATTAGACTCAAAGGGGTTATGCAAAAGATATTTAATCGATAAGGTAGGCTTTTTGACTAAAGTGGTTAATCAAGAAAGAGTGTCTTAATCATATTCATGTAATGCATGTAGTAATCCAGCCTCAAAGAGAAATAAAGCAAGTTCTAGAGATACAAACCCATGGAAGAATATCACACAAGAGCAAAGAAAGTGAGACTGTATAAGATGTGTCAGTTAAAGGCTCAAAAATCTTACCGGGTTAAATTTGTCAACTTAATCCAGTTATAACCAATTCCAGACAAAGCAAATAAAAGAATGTGCGAGTTCACTAATTCAATTGTGTTATGAATCTCTCTAGGTCAACAACACAAATATATTTTTCCAATTTTTTTCTTTGGCATTGCCTAAGATTCTAATTCCAGCAAAACTAAACTCCAGTTAAATCCAGTCCTTAAGGATCATGAGTTGCTTTCTCACATGCGCACAAAACATAATATTTTCTCCAGAAACAAAACATAACAAACATATATAATTTGTCCCCCTTTTTTCACCAAACACAGAAACAACAAAACACAAAAAAAAAAATAAATAAAATTCCTTACGAACTACAATTTTGTAACTAACACAGTTTAATCAATATATAGGTTAAATACAGACAGAGAGATAGCGAAAACATACATCAGCCAAGTAAAATAAATCACATATAATCATTCCCCCACACTTAAATTCTACATTGTCTCAATGTAGATCAAAAAGAACAAAAATAGGAAGAAATTGTTTTAAGAACTCCCTGAAGGTATGGCTGATGGTGAGTTTGGATCGTGGTCTAATAGGACAGATAAAGTTGGGCCAGTGTAGCTCATCTGCATTCCAGCAATATGGGAAGAGACTGTCAAAGTAATAAAAAGAAAGGACAACCATGATTCCTAGCAATAATAAATTAAAATTGAAAGATAAACGAGATAATGGAAATGTGTCCTAATTTCTAATGCAAATCATATAATCTACATGTAATGCAATGTAATAAAGTAAAATAATAGGTTGTCTCTCATTCAGTGCTTCATTTACAGTCTAGAGCTTGACTATAAGGAATAATTTTCAAAGAACTCTGAATAGCTTTTGATGCTCTACCTAGCGTGCCAAGATTGACTTTCTGCTCGTCTTCAGGCTTTCCCCAAAAATTTACTGTGCTCTTTTTATGTAAATATGGACTGGCATCTCCGTTGAACTCAAATTGCACTGTGAAAACTTTAATCTCCTCATCAGGTGGAATTACAAAATCAACTTCCAAACACTTGAAATCAGAGAATTGCTTGACAATTGCCCCATCATCAAGAGTGGTTTTTGGAGCTTGCTCTTCTAAGATCACTTCCACATCCTTCTTATGTTTTTCTTCTACTATGATGGAGGTTTCTGCCACTTCTTGTTCATGGAGAGTATTAGGATGGTTGATGACCTAAGAGATACCATCTTGTTGTCCTTCTTTATTCCCCAAAAATTCTACCTGCTCAGACCATTGTGGAGCTAAACATACATATAGGCAATTACTTAATTCATGATATTTACCACAAAATTTACACATTATATGGTCTATGGACGCTAGATATGCAACGGGAGAATCACTCCGTGCATGATTTGCACCACAATAATCACACACTAAGTCTTGACTCCCAAGTTTCTTCAATTGTGCCAATAAGTCATTCATCCGTTCTCTATACTCTTTAATTGTTTTCATAGATAAACTAGCATCTGAGTACCATTCATTATTTTCTTCGTCCATCCTGAAAAGAGCAAGACAAACAAATCAAACAGAAAAATAAAATTCAAAGTAAAACTCAAACTAATTGGTATTGATATCAATCTCAGTCCCCGGCAATGACGCTAAAAACTTGTTTGTGTAAAATATATTTGTGAAATACGCAAGTGTACAGGTTGAACAAGTAATTAGTGGACAATGAGTCCAAGTTATCGTTCCCATGAGGATCGAATTGAGTACCAAAATTATTAGTTCAAACTTTATTTGAACAATCAAATAATTTGGGTTAAGATAAGGAAATAAAATAAACAAGTGAATAAAATTAAGAAAATAAAATATATACAAAGCTTTAGAAGGAATAATATGATGGATATGTGTCAGAACTCACGACTTTATCATAATTGGACAACTTGTCTTGTGAGAATTAACCTATGTTAATTATCGAATCTGACGAATTAATCAACTACTCCTCTCGAAGCTAGTTAATCCTATTTAATTGGGCCCCTCATATATCTCTAATTGAGTGCGTTATCAACCCTCTTAAATGCATTAATCAACAAGAAATTCATGTAAGCCTCTCCGAAATTCAACTTACGGTGACCGCACTAACCACAAGCAAATCTCTTTGTCTTGTCTAAATTAATGATTCTTATTGTATAAGCTAACTTAAATATTCCTCTCTCAAGTTCAATAAAAGTTCATAGATTCATTCATCCATTGGCCCCAAAGATGAAGACAAAAAAGTATACCAACAAGAATTTAACATAAGAATTAATTACATAAATTAAGCATGAAAAACATGACTATAGTCTCAACTAGGTTACATCGTTCGTCCTAACTTAAAATCAATTACACATCATGAATGAAGAACACAAATAAAATAAAGCGCATAACCCGAGTAATTAGGTCTTGAATAAGATGAAGAATTCTTACACCAAGCTTCTCTTTTTTGAATCTCTAATTTAATTCTCAAGCCTCCAAAGGTCTTGTGTTTTTCTCTCCCTTTTCTATGGTTTTTTATGTATTATATCACTTTTCCCTCTCTTTTTTTTTTTTTTTTTTTGAAGACTAAGTTAGACGCCCTTTTATGAGGTCTAAAAATCGTGTACAAATTTAAACGTAAAAAAAGTTCTAAGGAAATAAGGAAAAAAAAATCAGAATTTCACGAGTGTAAGACGGTGCGGCCGTATAGGATTAACATGCGGCCGCATGGCTCTTTGTGCTTCTGATTCTGCCAAATTTCTGGACATGGGTGCGGCCGCATAAAAGCTCTATGCGGCAGCATAAAGCCACATTCTACTGGCAACTTGTGTTCCATCGTGCATAACTTTTAGTAGGAAACTCGAAATTGAGATCCAAAAGTTGCGTTGAACTTCTGACTCAATAAGCTTTCTGATAACTTATTTTACTCTTCTGTAGATCATATGCATTACAATTTTGTAGCCCAAAATTTCTTGAGACACGCGGCTTTGGTCGACTTAAACACTTCTTCACAAAATTCAAGCCTCGAACCTTCGATTTGACCTTACCTTTGTCACATTCAGGCCTTCATTGCCATGATTTAATATTTAATATCTTAGGTTCAGCATGTTGTTCGCATCGCCTAGACTTTGTAATTTGAACTCATTTGATCCAAATTCGCCTAAATTGATTTCCTATTGGATTTTAACCTACAATTCACCAACTTAAACATAAATACGAACTTTTAAACACAATATCATATAATTAATAACATATATAGAAGATTTAAACATCACAAATAACTACCTATCAGTGCACTTTAGGCATGCTTGGTCGCGCACCAGTGGTTGGTTGGTCGTGCCATTAGAGATTGGTTGGTCGCGTGCCAAAGGTTGGTTGGTCGCGCGCCTTTAGTTGCACTCGTAGTGCTTGGTTGTTTCTCATACTCATTCATTGTGGTGTTTTTATAAGGCTAGGATGGGCCAAGACTTGGGCTTCTCAGAGTTTGTCATGAAAGAGGAGTCAACAACCGAGGTAGAGTAGGAATGTGCTTTTGGAGTTGGGATGCGCCTCAGAGTTTGTCCTTAAGAGGGTTTCAAACACCCGACCACCTAATAGGGGGTGGTATCAGTTATAATATGGAAAAAAATCTAGGTGATTAGGCGCATTATTAATGATTAATTGACGGTATCCCAATTAATTGTAAAATAAATCTAAAATGGCCCAAAATTTCTCATAACATCTTAGGTTATTTGGTGATTAAGTCAGATATATTATCTATACATACATGTAATTACAATTTGGAGTAAATAAACGTTAACTGGAAAACTAATAAAAGTAGCTTGCAAATTGGTTGCCACAAAGAAAAAGGGAAAGCAAACTTGAAAATTAAACAAGACACACATAAAAGAAAAAAAAAAAGATAGGAGTGTGAAAAGAAACAAAGAATAAGGTATAAAATCTTGGGAATGTGTGGATTTCAAATTTATTTTTAAGTCTAATATATACACGATCAGTGATGGTTTGATTTTTTTTTTCTTAATTACAAAGGGGATGGAGGGGATGGGATGGTGGGGTTCGAACCCGGGACTACCTCGTAATAAGCTTAGTCCTTAACCACTATACTAGCTCTTTGATCTCGATTAGTGATGGACTAACAAATGAGTTAAGATTTCAGTAAATTTTAATGTTTTGATGGGAGTAAATTTTAATGTTAGCTTTACGAATTAGTGCTATATATGATATATCAAATCTATGTAACTAGTAGCAAGAATAGCAGTATGGGGACCACATTCAAGGGATTTTGATCAGAGGATTTTGAGGATGGCAAATGGCAATCCCGTAGATTAGTAGAAGATGACGTGGAAGCTCAAAATTTGTGGACGGAATCTAACCTGGTGATTTGAAAGGATTAATGTATTTGGTCAGGAAGGTCGATAAAAACAGTAACGAATATTTTTTTTAACAGTAAACAACTACTATTCATTCATTAATATCTTGGCTAATCACCGAGTCAAAGTTCCGTGGAATACATTGAGTCCATGAACCACAAAATAAAAAAGACAAAACATATGAAGCGACCTTGTAGGCAACCATGTTCCCATCTTGGGAGATATGGGTGCAAGAACCACAGTCAAGTTTCGATAAAAGCTGCTGGATTTCACTGAGGAGTGGTGCATTAGGAAAAAACTCAATCTCCCTATTTAGGCTATTAATTAGCCGGAGACAATCTAATTCAACACAAATGTTCTGTCATCCGTTTCTTTTTTTTTTTTTGCAAACTTTAAGCCCGTCAGGATTGTCATATTCCTTCAGCATCCTCAACTCGCGGAGTACCAGAGAAAAGGTGACCACAAACTCCCCACACTACCCCAAAGTTATCTCTCATGACTGCTCCCACCGCGTAGGTTTTTCGTTCGTCGCTAATAGCAACATCGGTATTTAAGGTAGCCAACAGGGGGAGGACACCATCTATTCCTATGAAAATCTACATTACAAGCGGGCTTTATCTGTGAAGTAGTGGGAAGGGGAGGATGAGCCATATTAAAAGCCAACTCTACCACAATACACGCCTTAAGAACTAAACTTTCATGGAATCGCTTATTTCAAGCCAACTAGATGTTTCGGGTCACATTCAGAATTAACCCCAGAAGTTCCTTATCAGCATTGGATGTGATAGCAAATATTACATAGCGGAGGTTCAACCATCGACGGTGTTGTCCAACAAACCACCAGCATCCAGCATGTTGCCACACTTTTTTAGAGAATTTGCACTCAAACATGATATGACTTGTATCCTCGAGCTCTCCATAATAGAGACATGCTCCATTTACTTTAATTCATTTTCTAATCAAATTATATCATGTTGGTAAATAGTCATAATAGATTTTCCACCAAAACAATTTAACCTTTGGTTGAACACGGAGCTTCCAAATTTTATTCCACCTTGGGGTTCTACTGCTACTACATGAGGTTGGCTCAATTGAGCTGGAGAGTAGACATTTATACCTACTCTTGTCAGTGTACTTACTATTTTGATCGAAATGCCAAATGATTTTATCTGGGTGATGTCCTCTCCCCGTGATGGTAGCAAGAATAATATCATGATCGGGTGGCAAAAATTCCTCCATGACACGGGTCTCATTCCATACCCCAGTTTCTGTGAGTAGATTTGAGACTCGGGATATATGCTGCCTCGGTGTTGTAATAGGCTTGAAGGAGGTGCCTTGGGTAGCCATTGATCCTCAAACGTTTTAATTTGACGATCGTCTCCCACTCTCCAATAGAGACCCAAATTTAGAGCTTTGCGTCCCCATAAAATACTCCTCCAAATAAATGAATCCCCATGCTTAGCACAGACATCCAAGAAGTTACAATCAGCAAAATATTTTTAGAGTAATCTTTCTAAAATGACTTTGACCATTTGAAAATGAAATTGCACTGAGTTGGTGGCCGCCTGTGTTTTTTTGCATTCGGTAAGGCATCAGGCGAACAAAGTGGCTCTTGATCTTACTAGAAAATTCTACTTTCTATAACAGTCCTGTGTATTGGAACAAGACACTTATGTTATTGAGCCATCTCTTATGTATGGCATTAAGAATAAAAACGAAGAATAAATTTTTACGTTCCTAAAAAAAATGTACGAGTAAGGTTTTGGCTAAACTCTAATTCCCAATTTTCACCTTGGATACCACCATTTTTTTCTGAATCGACTTTACATACCACCTCACTTGGTAATGATTTTTCATTCACATTTTCTTGAAACTCGGCATTTTAATTTTATTTTATTTTATTTTAAATTTTAAATTTGGTCAAAGAAATAGCATCCATGTATCTACCACTCATTTTCTCTCTTATTTTAAGGAAAAATTAGAAAAATGTACAGCTCGCTTAAGGGGCGCTTATTGCAAAAATAAAGAATAATGATGTTCATTATTAGAGGTGATAATTACCATGTCATGTGAAAACGTATGACATTATTAAGTGATATGTGTCCAAAAGTTACGTGCACTCTAAATAATTGTTATTACAAAGAAGATAGGGTCATGGACATTTAAATAAATACATAAAGTGTGTGTACAATTTTTTGTACAAATAGAATTTCTCTTTCACCTGCACTCTAGACAGTGTGGTTTTTGAGGAATTTTATAAATAATACCCAAAACAAAAACTTTAGTGTTGTTTCTTTAAGGGTGTAAACGGGGCGAATTGAGTCGCCTCGCAAGCTTAAAATCTCGACTTTTCTTCGGCTCATATCGCCTAAAAAAGGTTCAACTCGACTCAAACTTTTTCCAAACCAATAGCTCGACTCGGCTTGTTAATTTTATTTCTCATTTTCTTAAGAAAATACGAAAAAAATATATAAAACAAATCATTTTTCCTTTACAGACCTTGTTGGGCCCTTAAATACAAGTTGACCCGTACTAGCCCAATGAGCTTGGTGAGCCTTGTTGGGCCCGTAAATACTAGTCGGCCTATATGAGCCTAATGAACCGCCCTGGCTTAGGCCTCGCCTCAATTTTAAGACTTGGCTCGACCTTTGCCGGTCTTATACGGGCCGTAAACTGGCTCTGCTCAAGTTTTTTATCATCGATCTACGGGATGCCTTAGCCCATCGACTTGTTATACATCCCTATGTTTGTTACTCATTATATTTTGAACAATATTAGGGTATAGCACTATAGGTGTGCATGTTTTTATACATTGATCATATATTGTCACGCCTAGACTTAAGGTATAGTTTTTGAGAATTTGTATAAGAAACTTAAGAGGTGTTGAGAAAATTATTGTCACAATGAATGAGTAGCAGAGATCTAATATATATTTTGAACTGTGTAATAATTGTTATAAAGAGGAAGAAAGAGAATTACCCTTTTTAGAGCACTTTCAATGTTGAAAGGAAAATGTACGGGAAAAAGGTGAAGAATAAAAAAAGAAGAGAAAAAATGGTAAATAAGATGTTAGAAATGAGATTAATTCTCTTTTGGCACATATGGAATCTGGTCCGTGTAACTATGTTTGTCGAGAGGCAAACTATATTGCCCACTCCATTGCCAAGCATTGTCTTTCTACTGGTTTGATCGAAGTCCTATATTTCTGAACTTGGCTGTACACCATGATATGAAATGAATGAATTCATTTTACCTTCAAAAAAAAAAAAAAAAAGGACTTCCCTTTTAAGTTTTCCCACTCAAATTTGTCAAAATTTGAGTTTTTATCTATTCACACTATTTAATATAGTTAGTAATGATAAAGCTTCATATGTTATGGCGTTTCTTTCATGTATAATACATTTTTGTGTGACATGTTAGCTTCTATCACTATAAGAGCATCTACATTGATAGTGTTAAATTAGGTTATTAGTGAAGTTGTTAGTTAACAACTCAAAAAATTACCTACACTGATGGTTTTAAGAAAGTTGTTAAAAGAATTTTTTTTAGCTGGTTGTTAAAATTATTGTTAACTTTAACAACAATTTTAACAACTTTTCTAGAATTTAATGTTTTTGAAAATTTCTTTTTTATTTATTTAATAAAGTTTGACCAATAACTTTTGAAAATAATAGGGCTCATTTGGATTTGAGTAAATTTTAGTGATTTTACTTAACACATCCAATGTGACACTATAATAGTTGTTAAATTTAACTAATATATGTAACATTTAATAATAATTTAAAATGCACTTTTTGGTTATATAGATAACTAAATTTAACAACACTAATACAACAACACTAATAGGGATGACAGAATAAACTCGAAAACTCAAAACTCACGGAGACCTACCCCGTTTCCTAATGGGCACGAGGTTGTGTCCTGAATCGTTAGCTTGGCGGGGGCGGGGACGGGGACGGGTTTTGGTTACCCCCACTCTGAAACTCGGTATATTAAAATAATAATAATAATAAATTTAAGCTGGCATATGTGAGGACTCAAACCCTCAACCTCTACCAACCTAACTCAAGCCTTAATCACTTGTACCAATTTTTTTAACAAGTACTTATTTCTAAGTAGTGTCTTTTACAAGGCTTGTATATTAAAAAAAAAAAGGGGACGAGGAACGGGGATTTTTCCCTGCCTCGTCCCGATTCAAACGGAGATCGGAGAGGGGTAAACGTAAATGGAGTGGGCCAAACCTACCCCGCCCCATTACCATTACCATCCCTAAACACCAATGCGGATACTCTAACAAGACTCTTAATATGGTGGTTTTTCCCCACACTAGAAATACTTTTGTCAATCTCTTCAACTAGCTTTTCTATATTGTCCATTGGACACCATTTATAGAGTCCAAACTGTGATGTGACAAGTGTCTATTGAAAAATAGACAAGTGTCTATTTTTCAATAGACACTTGTCACATCACAGTTTGGACTCTATAAATGATTTTCAATGGACATCATAGAAAAATCTTCTCCCCCATCGGTGGGAGGGAGGGAGAGAGGAAAACTAAAAAGTGAACCTGAATGAAAGGAGAAAAAAAGTGGCGAAAAGTGAGGAGACATGTAGAAAAATAAAGGCCTAAATGCGGGAATCGTGCTTCGGGAATAATCAACGTATTGTAGGAAAGTTTCAAAACGTTATTCTTGTCATTTTCTTGCTCCTTTTAATTTATTAATTATTACTTTCTTCGTCTCACAAATGTATTCACCTTTCATTTTTCATATAAATTAAGTAAACATCATTTAATGTTATTAGAAATATACAATTTAACAATATATTTCATAATATATCTTTTGATTTATTTAATAATTTACTTTAGTTGTTATTTATTGTTGATTAATATGTACTATAAATGATGGTATATTAGAAAAAAATTAATTTAAGAAAGGGGAATATAATTTAGGACGGATAAAAAAGGAATTGAGCAATATCTTTTTGGGATGAACAGAGTAATATATTTATATTGCTAATTCCTAGCATTTTTTCACGAGAATGAGTAGTTTAGACCCGTGTAATATTTCGACTTTATTTGTGTGACTAAAATTTGTTCTGAAATTAAATAGTTTGCTAAAGTGGACAAAATAAGTGACACGCCCCACTTCCAGTACTTCTAACTTACTAAAAGTGTGACGTGCGCCGATGATAAATTTCAACTAGAAGTCAGAATTTACCGTCAAGACTTGTGCATATACTAATGATCCTTAAAAAATTTCGACAACATCTCCCTTATTTTATTAACAAAAGCAACATATATCAATTTCCAACGCCAACACATCAACATTAACCCATATACACTTCACAGTATAATAATTCCCATCATCCACATAACAATACTTCATGTATGAAAAATTTTACTAAACCAAGTATGTTTTACTCAGAATTCCCAATGTATACTAATAAATTTAACCGTGTCAAGTCATATAAATCACAATAACAAGCCCTATAATACATTTTATGTGGTAGCTCGAATCCTTGAAATAGCATACTCGGTTAAAATGTGTTGCCCAAACTCTAATTGCTACCTGAAAGAAAAATCATATTGAAAACATATGAGCTAACTAGCCCAGTGAGTGGAGTTTTATAAATAAACATGTTTTCGAAAGTTGAAATGTAACTTTTGCAACATCTTGAATACAATGTTCAAGCTCATTTGGGAATTTCATGACTTTAAATATAAATCTAGTATAACATTAACCTTTATGGAATCATCGCATGTTAGAAAATACCATGAACATCATTTCACTTCATAATCATCATAAAATTTACTAGAAGACATCATAAACATAATTCATTTAATAATCATCGTGAAATCCACTAGAAAACATTATAAAATCATTTCATTTTAAGATCATCATAGAATTTTCCCCAAAGAGTATTCAACATCACATAACCATGATATTCATCTTGGGCCATAGGTACCTTATGGCCCCTTCGCTTTAGGTTGCACAATAACTAGCTTGAACCATAGCTAGCACATAGGCCCCTTCGCCTGAGCGGCGTTCATTTGGTCAGCTTGAGCCATAGGCCCTTCGCCCGTAGGCGGCATATTCATAACATTGGATACAAATTTGGGAGGTTTTCATGCATCATAAATCATATTTCAAATAGAACCTTTCTCCAAAAAGTATGAAGCATCATTTCATAAAAATACATCATCATAAAACATTTCAAGTTCTTCTAAAATATATCATCCTCATAAAACATTTCAAGTCCATGTGAATTCAAGTATAATTCAAATTTCATTTAGAAGAAAGAAAGAAGAGGAAGATCTCCACTCACCGGCTAGGTAGCAATGTAGCTCTTTTCTCGTTCCATTTCCTTTTTACTCTTTGTCGTTTCCTGTAACATTATATAAAAGTCTACTTAACATTTAATTCCTTTATATTCCTCAATTTACCCACATAACTAAGTTCTTTTACTTATCCTTGCTTCATCCTATTTACCTTTTTTTTTTAACTTATTTACTAGTTAAAGATTTTCTAGTTTAAATAATCATCTTTCATCATTATATACTAAATTAGAAAGCTCAATAGTTGCTCATCATTTCTATACTTAACTCTTCCGTCAAACATGTGCATCCGTTATTGAATCAAGGCTTTATGGAACTCTTAAACAAGGATCATTAAGTTTTTCCCATGTTTGGGCAATGGCCATTTAAAACCATTTTAAAATAAAAAATGATATCGTACGTTTATGAAATTCTCCTAGAAGATAGAAAACTCATATATGTTCATCATATATAAAATTGAGCTCAAGAAACCCCGTTGCAACTACCAAAATATTTTTCAACCTTATAAAAACCTGTTCTCTTGTGCCCCACTGAGCACTTTCACAAAACATGCCATAAAAATTCCTACCGAACTCCAAATGATGTCATTCAAATTTTGAATGATAGATGACTCATAGAAGATCATTTTTCAACTTGTATCTTGTTAAAATTCAATATATACTATCAGTTATAATCATCCAAAGTTGAAGGGTAGAAACACATATATACTAATTCCAACCTTAAGTCTTTTTTGTTTCAAGACGTTTTCCTGTCGTCTCTCTCTGTTTCTCATTCTCTCTGTTTCTTGCTCTTCTTTTTTTTCCTCCTCTTTAGATATACATATACAGGTACCCACACACACCAATATATATACACATAACACACCCTTTCTTTCTATTATATTATTATATAATATATATATACACACACACATATAGTGCAAATTGAATTCGGCTGCCTCTCCTTAAGAGGAGAGGAACCCTCTCTATAACGGGACTCCAAATTGGGGTCCAAGTCACGAGAACCTTCTAGACCCCAATTTGATTTCTTTGCATCTCTCTTTTTTTTTTTTTTTTGCGCCTAGAATTCGGCTGCCTCTACATCCCTTTTCTTTCCTTCTTTTTTTATGTATACATACACATATATATAATATAAAACCCAATACACATTAAATATAGCAATTAACAATAAGTCTTAACCTTAAACAAGATTCCACACAAATTGATACACACACACACTAAATTTCCTATGTTTTCTATATATAAACTAGAATTCCTATTCCTTAGCTTATAAAAACCACTTATGCCATAGAAAACAACTTATGCTATAGTATTAGTATTAATTTCACAAGAATTCCCATAAACTCTAAATGAAAATTACCTCTTAAACTTACATAAAATCTATATATACTTAAAAGCAATACAGTTTCCTTTTTCTGTTTTCCCGTCTAAAATCACTTTCTAAATCCAGCATTTGTATCTTGCCATTGGTTTACCTCTTAATCTTATCCCTTGATTAATTTCTTTATCTTTTTATTATTTTCAAGAATTATATAGATAATTTAACATATGAATAGATAATCATAAATTATGAATTCAAAATTTTTAGGTTTCTATATACATATCCCTCTATCAAAGGTAACTTTCAATTACTATAGAATTTGTACACTAAATCAAATAATCAACCTTATTGGAATATATTTCTCATTTTCATCCAATTCTTTAATGATAATTGCTAACTAACCCAAGTAATGATATTTTTCCTCCATTTACTCTAACTATTGCTCACGGCTTAATCATTAAAAAACCCTAAATCATGCAACTAACCTTACTTAGCCTTTTTACCATTCTCAGCCAACTTTTTCATTTCATACCTTATATTAAATTTTGACATGTTTCAACATCAACTCATCACCCAACTACAGCCTAAAAGTCAGTCATTTTCTCAAGTAAAAAATTCAGCCAAATATTTAATTTGTTTCTTCAAGCTATTAAAATTATTTCTAACGGCCTTGCACATAATATTATAGTCATTCGATCTTCACCAGCCTTGGGCAGTTCACCAGCTGCGGAACTTCATTGGGAGTCGACATTCGGACTCAGTTCTCGAACAATTTTTTTCAGGTGGTGTCTAAACTATTTCGTTAATTTCTACACTCGTCCGACCTATAGTTTATATGAATACAATCAAAGTAAATTAGTTTGCGTGTGGCCCATACGATTATTTATTGCTAACTAATGAAAATTTTGAAGGTAACTATGTTATTATTTTTTCATTATTTCATCTTCAATATCAAATGTTATTATATTCTCTTTTAATTCAAATCAACATTGCATGAAAACAAGGTAGATTGTGACATATCAATCACTGTATAAGAATACAAATTCTTCATTCATGCGTTGGGTTGTGAATTCGTTTTTTTTTCTTTTTTATTTTTTTAAAACAATTTTCAAATATTTTCGCAAGACCAATTGTGACAATTAATATTTCATGTAATTCAGTTTCAGATTAAACTATGTATGATTTATGTAATGCTTCTCCACTGCAAAATTTTTTTAAACTTCATATGTTTTTCATGTGTATTGATCCGTCTAATGATTTTTTCGATATGTTTTCCATGTCACTGTATATCTTTTTTATCTCAATGCACAAATGTGATGAATCTGTTCAATATTTTATTTTTACTACACGTGGGCTGCTTATTGTGTCTGTGTGCAAACCTTTATTTAAATGATAGATTTTAGCAAACTTTCTTTATTAGTTACACAACTTATTTTTAATTAAATATTAATATTTTGAAGTTAATGTAAAATATTTTATTTTAAAAAAGCATTTGTAAAGACAAAAAAATAATAAAAAAAGACTTGAAGTCCAACTTTACGATGACAATTATCTTTATAAATAATGAATTTAAATATTAAATTGCAAATAATGTATTCGAGTCTTTGATTTTTTTATTAATGCAGAAGCAATAATCAATCATTTTTTTTTTAAATTGCAAATAAAATAAGATATTTTGTTTTTAAAGAAATCGTATCTATTCTCATTTATGTGCATTGAATTAATTATAGACGCATTGTAACTTTGGATGAACGTTGTTTTGTGTATTTTTTTCAACTTCTCATGTTGGGCTAATGCATAATTGGTTGTGTATTTGTTAATTACTAAGGCATTTGATCTGTCTTTGGAGTGTTTATTTATCAGAATTATTGTCTACTTGAATGATTTAGAGTCACCGAGATTTCAAATGAGACAATTTTTTAACATTTACTTTAACAATTATAAAAAAAAATTCATTCGTCCAGATGAATATTAAATTGTCTAATTTTATTTTGTCATTGTTCTTTCGTGGTAAATTTTACATGGCACAAACTTTATATAAGTCAATATGTTTATTGTTAGTTTGACTTCTATATTAGCTTAAAAACATTTCACCCGTGTCAAATCAATATTTGAATACATTAATCATTTAAACTATCAGCTTTTTCAGAGTTGAATTGACTTTTGTATAACTTATTATATATATAATATATGGTTTTTTTTTACACCCTTATAACTGAATTTAATTCTTTAATATTTGTTAAATGAACCGGCGGTTAACGAAGGAATTATTAAAAGGTTATATTGCTATTCCCAAATTAACCATCACTCCGTCAGATATTAAACTGTTATTCACCTTTCAGTGGAGACAGTTTCCGTTGATGGTCTGTTATGCGATGACTATTAATAAGAGTCAAGGTCAATCTCTAGAGAATATTGGTATTTTCCTTCAGAGGCCTATGTTCATTCATGGACAGTTGTATGTAGCCATTTCGAGGGTCACGAATCATCATGGGTTGAAGTTTATGGTATGTGGCGACAACGGTGACCCTAGCAAATCTACATTGAATGTTGTTTACAATGAGATATTCAACAATTTATAGTCATATGTTTTCTGTAACCGTTAGGTATGTAAATTTTAATTTTACGTCAACTCTATAATTCTATTATGTAATATTTGACATAATTAACTCAATTTCGCTTACTGAATGCAGGTTATCTTGAGGGCTTTCTTGTATTTTCAAAATGTAATAGCTTCTGAAATAATAATTGTTGTCCACTATCCCATTCACTGTGAAACTTGCAACACTGAAGCGGGTGAATTCTAATGTTAATTTTTCCAAATGACCATGTTGGATTATTTTTTAATAATTTGTATATTATTTTTGCTGAAATACATAATAGATGTTTAACAATTTTTACACAATCATGGATTATACTATATATATGGTGTTTATTTTATTTGGTCAAAGCATCTCGTGCAACGTACGGGTGAAATTACTAGTCAAACTTAAAGACAAATAGCACTTACTTGGCTTGGATTGTTGTATTCCTCTTCTTCTTTTTGTTCCAAGCTTCTTCCAATCTCAAAATTTTTTTCCATTTTAATCCTTAACTTCATTCCTTATTTCATTTAACTACCAACTTATCCACCTGAATCCCCAAACTTATTTAAGTGCTTAAATGGTAACCCCAAAAATTAAATTAACGCATCTTGGTTAAAATTTGACATTGACTTAACACATTACACATTTGACTTTGCCAGGCAAAGGTTGAATTTTGAAAATAACGGGGCGGGTCGTCACAATGAGTGATAAAGATACATTAATATGTGAATAAAATAAAATAAAATTAACCGAATTCTATTCTAAAAAACGAATTGACTCACTAACAGGGTTCACTAAAAGGGCCATAGAAAAATTCTAGTTAGACAAATGAGTAGACAAAAAGGGTGATAAAATGGAGATGTGGCTCATGTGATAATCATTGATGAAAATGTGATGTAATGTGTTGAAAAACAGGATAATGTCACGTGTCAGTTTTGTTTAAATTTTTATATATTATTTTGTTCAAGTAGCACAACTCAGGATGATAACCCGTTAATACATTCTCACCAACGATAATGGAAATATGGAATAGACCCATTGATAAATTTTAGGTGCCATTTCTAATATTATTGATTGTTATTAGCACCTCTTTCATATTTACTACTGTGTACTTTACCATTTATACGAAAAGCGCACACACACACACATATATATATATTTATTTATATATATTAAAAATTAAAAAGTTTATTTATTTATTTATTTTTGAATAATAAGTTTATTTGAACATCATAAATAAATAAATAACAAGTATCATCTACCAATTTCTTTAAGGGAAAATATATATATACACTACACTTTTTAATATCCACACCACATTTTTATTAGAGTGAAGAACCCTAATGTTTATTATTTGTAATATTTACGTCCCTAACCATTTTTGCGATATTTTTTCTCAAGTTCTTCGTTTAATTATCAGCATGTATTCATAATAATGGCTATTATGCTAAAAAAAATTGTTTTTGTACTTTGAATCTAGGAAAATATGTAATACTACTTTATAAAGATATTACTTTTGTATTATTAAAAAAATTTAGAAAGTTCTAACAACGAAATTTTTAACATCAAAATATTAAATGATACAAGATATCACAGATAATAAAAGATTTAAAATAAAAAATTTGACAGAAATAAGTTAATGATGCAAATGTAAAAATTTGAAAAAATAAAGAAATTGAATGCAATTATGTTGTTGTGTAGTTAGTAAAATGTGTGGCGTCAATATAACTACCCTATCTTTAATTTGATTATTATACAAGTATCTAAAGAAATAATAATGAATATTAAAATCTAGTATTTGATAATTTTGATATTCGCTATGCCCTTATAAGTTGTGTCGGTCCAGGCAACCTACTAAATTCGTAAATAAAAAATGAAAATAAGAATATAATGACAGGCAAATTTCTAATATACTCAAGAATATACATATTATGAATACTGAATTCAAGAAAATTCAAATAATATTTAGACTGCGAGTAAATGTTGGCTGATAGTGAAATATGAGTGTCCACAAAAATTTTCTAATACCTATGAGTGTGCGTTTACACGCCACCTAAATGCATGCGGCTAATGTGAATTTCCATGACGGTTAGAAAAGTATACTTAATGGCACTCATATGGGTGTTAAAAATTATTATGCATGTATAAACGTTACATGAATTTCTGTTTTAAATCGAAACTTGTAAAGAGGTATATCAGTTCAAATTACCCTTCTGGGTCTAAAGTCGAAAATTTGTGACCATTGATGCGAGTTCAAAATTTTAAAATCTAAAATATAATAATGACAGAAAGAACAACATACCAAATTCATAGTCCAAAAGTTCATCATTTTTTAGATCAAGGGATTGTTCTAGTAGCTAAAAGCTCAACCCTTTATTGGGTGTTTCTGAGTTCGAATCTCATGTGCCCCCTCCACTCATTCTGTATAAAAAAAATAAAAAAAAAAATAAATTCCATCATTTCTAGTATTTTTGAATAACTTTTCTGCTTCAACTTTTTATTTATAAACGAGTTTTAACAAAAAAAAAAAGAAAAGAAAATGTTTCATTAGGCTATTTTCCTGGTAGAGTCTTGAATGGACAAAGTAAATTTACCAAAATAGTCTGTTAATCTGTATTTTATGGTTTCAAACGACTGCTCTTGATGAATTAAAAGTCAAGCCAAATGTTTGCCAAAAAAAAAAAAAAAAAGTCATGCCAAATAATTATTATTAATTAGAGTGATTTTTGTTTGCACTTATGTCTTATAAGTAAATGTTCACACCTTTAATTAAGAATTCAATTTTCTTCATATAAACTTTCATTTCATTGTAATGCTAATGAAAAAAAATTAAAATATATATATCTATTTAATTTTAATCAATGTAACGCAGAAAAGTGTACTTTTTAAGGGCATTTTTATCTTTCAAGAAAATCAAAATAAAATCATCCATAAGCAAATTGATGTATCCTGACTGAGGGGGACCCTCATCATCAAGGTTGCAAGATCTTCCCTACCATGAAAACGACCAGAGATGGCCAGGGGCCCACATTCAGGTATAAATTCACAAAATATAACCCAATAAAGAAAATATATAAAATAAAATCTTAGATCAAAATTAAACTTTTATTAATTGACATGCAACCCATCAATCCTACTATTCAAAAAATTTGTGATTATTTAGGTGACAATGACAAGCATACGTACCACCCACCACGCTTGATTGAAGATGACATTTTGCTCCTTTAGTGGCCCTATATAATTATTATTATTATACGTGTCTACAAAAAATGTTAACATATTTAGCTATGTTTAAAGATAATTTAAGAAAAAAGTATACTTCTACTAGAGATATGTTTCACTGTATTCCGTCTAAGCACATGAGTTTTCCGAGAACCTTTTATGCCAATGCATTCGAATAAAACATTATTAGGCTTCTTTTTGTTGGAATATTGATGGTGTCGTACTTTTTAGGTTGAATAAAATAAATATTGACAACACATTCGGTTTAATGTGGGTATATTCAAGTTCAGTAGATGCATAGTGAATATCAAGTTCAGTAGAGGCATAGTGAATATATGCACGATTTTTTACTTAACTAGATTCTCAATCGTACGTTGTACGAGAAGGTACTAAATTAAATTATGTCTTAATATTAGTAACCTATACCGTAATGACTATACCGTAATTATAACATTAGTAAGATTCTCTGTGACTATATTGTAATGAGAATTTTGTAAACTATAAAACGTTAGTTAAATCACATTTGTTATATACAAAAGAAGTAACCTGACAACGACTCGATTTAAAATTATATAAAAATAATTAAAAATTAACATAACAATTATAAAGAAAATAGTTTAATCTAAATTAGAAAATACTTCCTAAATAAGATATATATATGTATATAAATTAAAAAATCAAAAAACTTTGAATATAGATAAATCTATCAAAATACCTAAAAAGACATCATCATAAGATAAGATATATATGAGTAACCTATTCTATAAAATAGTTCATTTTAAAGTTTCATTCATGAAAATATTTACTTAGAGAATATTTTCTTCATATTTCAATTTTCAGTTTGATTTTTTTATTTTGTAATTCAATACTACAGTTTCTGACCAAAAAATGAAAACTAAAAATAGTAACGCAAACATATCATAAAAATTTTATCTTAATTATTTTTACACAAAAAATTTTCTTTTCTTGCATGACGTTTTTATTGTATTAAAGGTCTTCAGTCTTTGTCTACTAAAGAGAACAAAACCTAATTCCTAAAGCAAGAGGCCACTGGATAAGGAAAAGAGAGAAAATCTAGTAAAGAGAGAAAATCTAGTAAATAGGAAAGACAATTGAATAAGGAAAGAAGAAAAAAAATCTAAAAAATTATTCTTGGATTTAAAAGAAAAAAGAAAATAATCAAATAAATCGCATGGATGACCAAAGGATGTAAGATATCCCAATTATCCAAAAAAAAAAAAGGTATTTAGGGGGGGAAACTACGGTACAGTTGTACATCATGCTAATTTCCCATTAAAAATATATAGATGTAAAGTTTTAAGTGTAAGAGATTATCACTCAAGGAAAAAAAAAAAAAAGGTAAAATTATATACCACTAGTAGTGTTGATAGGGCAAATTATATAACTTCAAATGTCATAAATAGTGTTAGACGTATATGTAAAGGTAAAATTATATACCACTAGTAGTGTTGATAGGGCAAATTATATAACTTCAAATGTCATAAATAGTGTTAAACGTATACGTAGAGTATATTTAGGTATGCCACATTAGTCTTATTGTCCATGTTCACCTATTGCCAACTTGTGCAGCATGCTCAACTGCACGGCACACATGCTTCTGGCACTATTTATGATACTGGACATATGAGATTATATCATTCTTATTTATGACGATATATTTTCACGTCTAAGTATCTAACTTGACATTTTTTTACTACTATTTTATCAATATTTTTTTAATTCATTTCTATCTCTCTTTTTTCTATTCACTTTTCATACCATTTTTTCTTTACACTTTTCATTCATTTTCAATTAAAATAATCATCACATTCTTTCTATATCTCCCCTCCACACCATCTCCAAATTCACATTTGCATTGGAGATGCATAAGAGACATGATAGGGAAAGACAAAAGTTTTGCCATTTGTACAGACACTTTAGAATGTGAGTAGTATTTGTATACGTTGAAAATTATTTAGTGTACCAGTGGCTGGCTCTACTTGTAAAATGGACTAATAAAAGAATATAAAATTGCCTCCACGATAACCAATTGCACCATAATCAATTATGTAGATATTCAAAATTGATATTAAAGTGTAATGTTTGATGTAACCGTTCGGGCTTTCAAAATTCACTATTACCCAATAAATTTGATAAATTGTTAAGAATGTTCCGATTCAAAGCTGCCTCCTATATTGACGCATTGTTTTGATGCACCACCCCATGATCTTCCTAGTCGGCTTCTTCCATCCCTGTGGGGATTGCTGGATTATTAACAAATATTTTATAGATATATGAAATAAATAGGTCTCTTATAACGTTAGTGTGATTGTTCAAATTCGGGAACATGCTTCCGTTTGTAAATTCAATCTACTATAAATAAAAATTTGTCAAACTAATTACATTTACATATTTCATAAGATCTACATTTACTGCTCAAACTTCCACCATTTAATTTCACTCATTTTTTCTTTTATTTCTCATTAAATGAGTTTACAAATATGTAGCATATTGTACACACAGACTTTTGAAATTAGTGCAACTTTTCAAATAGTATAAATACTATTAAAGAGTTGTTCAACCTTTATTGGACAATTTGGACCATTAGATTAATATATCAGTTTGAAAATGTATGATTGATTTAATAATTAATTTATGTCAAGAAGTGAATCACTCTCAAGAGGCACCTAACCTGCGGATAGATCTATTTCGTTTCATCGTTTACTTTTCCTTGCCAAAACAAGTCCATGACGTGGTGAGATGGAGAGGTTGCACGTGGAAACATTTGATTCGACCAACAAAGTTAGCATAGTAATTTAAGGACTTCCCGTGAAACTTTGTATAGATGAGATTATTTACCTTCTCAGACCTCGCATCACTTCTCATTTAGATTTCTTTTTACCATCTGTTGGTTTCGGTTGTCGTGAATGATATTTAATAACACTTTTATGCTTTTCTTTTTTCAACCACTTTTATGCTTCTTTTTAAGCCAGCATGATCCTATATTATCAATATGCCACTTCTATTTAATCTCTTTGTTCCAATTATTTGGTCCATTTTATTTTTTCACAAATAATTAAAAAAGTATTAGAAAATAAAATATTTTACATTTTTATGATTATATAGGGGGTGTGGTTTGAAAAAATATTACAATGATTAGGTTCTCACGTTCCAAATAAGAAGTCTTGGGTTTGAACTACACATGCATCTCCTTTATTTCCCCATTCCCTCCCCTATATCCCCAGTATATCAAAAAATAAAATATAAATGATTATATGAGGGTGTAATTGTAAAAGAACGTGAAAGTCGTTTAAATAAATGAGACAACTCAAAAAGAAAAAATTAGACCAAATAAATAGGACGGGGGAGTATATTGGAAATCAGAAAAAAGGAAGGGTGGAGAAATTATTCTTAATTAACTTTTATAATTTTTAAAATCAGAGTACCTGTGTAAAAGCATAATAAAGAAGTTTTATTACAAGTTAATGACTCCAATTAATAGCTCGTAACCAACTGCCACAAAATCTACATTCATGCTCAAAGTCTTATCCTTCAACTGTAATTGTACTCCACTCCAAAATAAATAAATAAGAAACCAATAGGAATTAGGAAAAGAAGTCTTATACTCCAACGTCTTGTATATGTCGGTTAATTTATTTATTTTTCCACAAAAATAAAAAAAAATTATTGGAAAAGTAAAATTTTCAAATTTTTTTCCTATATGTCCTTAATTAACGAGAGTATAGTTATTACTAGACACATTGAATAAAGTTATTTTCATAAAAGACAAATAATAACTCTTCAAATAAGAAACATGTAACATCCTGTAAAAATTTCTAATAAACTTTGCTAAATTATAAGACATATGTTATTAATGGAGAGTGTTAGTTTTGTCAAGTTTATAAGATAATTGTCATTTTTGTAAATAATTAATTAGTAGTTCTGCAAAGTATAAAGCCACATGTCATTTTTTTTAAAAAAAAATTGGTAGTTTGCCAAGTGTCTAGGACACTTGCTAGTTTGGCATTAGCGGACTCTATATGCTATTTAAATTCAATTAAAACCTACCATCTATATAAACAAGGCAAACGAAGCTTTCTCCCATTAGAGTCTTTTTAGGGAGAGTACTCCTTGACTTGGCTCCTCTGATTGGGGGGGAATCAGGCGGGCCTACATGATTCCCCCCAATAAGGGAGAGGCCAAGTATATGGGTTCTCTCCTTAAGGGGAGAGTACTCCTCTCCTTAGAAAACTCACCTTCCATCATATCCATCATTAGCCCTCCATTCCTATATAAATATGTGAATGGCTTCCATTTGTAATATAATAAACTGGATAAAAATTGATTGTTTAGAAGGCAATTTAGGCGTATAAGGAGTTAACTTTTGAGAAAATCAAATTAAAAGGTGAATAACACATATCTTGGTTCTTCCTTCTCTTTATACGAAACTCATGCTTTTTCTTGTGAGCAACGCATGTCTTTGGCTCTATCCTTTTCTAATTTTTGGCTCTTTTTTCGGCTCTTCCCCTCTCTTTTGAAACCATTGTTGTTTGCTCTAGGGCATCGCTAGTGGCGCTGTATACCCGTTTTGCTTTGCTATGTGGTGTTCTTTGTAATATTATGACCTTACTATGTGGTCTTGGCCATTCTGAATTGTTATTGTATAATTGTATTGTATGGCTCACGGGTAGAGGCTAAACTAGTGCTGTGTCCGAGCTTTGTATCTTTGTTTCTTTGTCAACTTGTGATCCTTCTTGCATTGCTTTGCGTGGGCCAATACATGTTGTTATTCACTGGATACTTTGAATTCATTCTCCCTCTTCTATAATCCTGCAAGTATTAAATTAAAGCTATGTAGCTAGATCGTCCCAAAGGTGGAGTAGATACATGTATGTGATCGAGAATTCGGTGTGTGGCTGAAGTTTCGTTCGGGGTGGCCACGATAATTTTAATTATCAGAATACGCAGCGAAAACGTCTCAATACTTTTGAATTGTATTTGTAAAATCTCGCACTCGATTTTGAATAGAGATACATATTTAAAGGCTGCCGCTATGGATAAAATTTGGGTCGAGACAATAATAAGGTGAATAAATTTGGGGGCGTGACAAGACAAATCTATATATTTGGGACATCTAGAAATAAAAGCAAGTCTATATAATTGGGGCGAAGGGAGTACTTAATAGCTAATTAATTATGTAAACATTTCTCTAATATAAGTCCTTTTCTGAAACTTTTAAAATATTTTATAACAAAATCTCCTATCCCATGTGGCGTATATGAACGCACATCACGTGTATTTAAAATATATGTGGCCTGTATAAAATACACACGAAGTGCATTCATACACACTACGTGAGATGAAAAGTTTTATTACAAAATATGTGGGAGGTTTTTGAACATTTTCTTCTTCAAGACTATGTTAATGCCCATTCACGAAGTTCCCTAATTGTATAAAAAATATATATTACATTGTTGGTTCTAGGCCATTGTTAATTCAATACATACAGTAGTCTCTCCGTCTCATAAAGATAGTTCAGTATAGTATTTTCGTTTGTCCAAAAAAATAGTCTACTTATTAATCTTCTACCTTTCAACTAAAAAAAAAACACAAATTACTACGTCAATTTCACAAAGATCGCTTAATTTACATTTTCACATAGAACTTTATATTAGAAAAGCAAATTTAAAATTATTTTTCAGTTATACCCTTTTATTTATTTATTTATTTATAACAATGTACATTAAATAATGTTATATAATATTACATTTTTTAAAAAGAAAGTGACCTATATTTTAAAATGCACGAGAAAACAATATATAATGCTGTCTTTATAGGACGGAAATAGTGTTATTTATAATGCTCATAAAACCTAAAGTTCCATATGTAATATTTTTCTTAGGTTAATTGCACCTAGCGTCCCAACCTTTCAAATTTATTGAGATTACGTCCGCAACCTTAAATTTTAATTGTAGGGGCCTCTAACCTTTCAAAAGTGTTACACCTGAGGTCTCTCTAATGATTTCCATCCATTTCAACCATTAAAATTAGGGGTATTATAGTAAAATACCAAAAATTGAATATTTTAATATTTTAAAAAAAAGAGTGGAGAGACCCCCCGATGTGCTGCCAGAAATGGTAGCACGGGGGAGGGGGAGACTCCCCCTTTTGCTGTCATTTTCGGCCAAAAGGAGGGGACATCACAATTTTTTTTGGGGAGAGGGGGTCACCCCCTCTCTTTTTTTTTTTAAAAAAACTTTAAAATATTCAATTTTTGGTATTTTACGATAATACCCTTGACTTTAACGGTGGAAATTGATGTAAATCGTTAGAGGGGCTTCAGGTGTAACACTTTTGAAAGGTTAGGGGACCCACAACTAAAATTAAAGGTTGATGACGTAATCTCAAGAAACTTGAAAGGTTGGGGACGCTACCTGAGGTCCCTCTAACGATTTACATCCATTTCCAACGTTAAAGCTAGGGGTATTATCGTAAAATACTAAAAATTGAATATTTTAATACTTTAAAAAAAAACTTCCCACTAATGTGCTGCCAGAAATGGCAGCACTTTGCTGCTATTTTCGACAGCCATTTCGGTGCCGGAAATAGCAGCAAAGTGCTGCCATTTCCAACAGTATAGGAGGAGACCCTTTTGTGGTAGCCAAAAAGGGGGAGACTCCTCCCCCTCTAATTTTGGCCGGAAATGACAGTAAAAAATAGGAGACTCTTCCTCCCTCCCGTGCTGCCGGAAATGGCAGCAAAGTGCTGCCATTTCCGGCAGCACATGGGGGGTCTCTCACCCCTCTCTTCTTTTTTTTTTTTTTTGAAAACATTAAAATATTTAATTTTTGGTATTTTACGATAATACTTCTGACTTTAACAGTAGAAATGAATGGAAGTCGTTAGAGGGACTTTCGGTGTAACACTTTTGAAAGGTTAAGGGCTCCCAGAATTAAAATTAAAAATTGTGGACGTAATCTCAATAAACTTGAAAGGTTGGAGACTCTAGGTGTAATTAACCCATAAATAAACATGTCATGTAGTGTATATAATCAATTTGTTGAAACAAAACAATTATATGTGAAAATAGAAATTTCACACTTTAATGACAAACATGCCTTGCAACTGAGTAATGTTTGGCAACTAATTCTAGTTGAGTTGAGTTATAATCGGTGTTTTATTTTCCCAAATTCGGAAGGGAATAGGTGATGGAACATCAAGATAATTAACCACATTTTAGGTATATGGCGTTAAACGACAGGAGCTTGATTTGCTGTGAAAAAAGGTTCATATAGCTTGTGGAATGTGGCAATTTCTCTATTTCCCCCTTTTCTTTTATATGAAAGATTTTGGTTGTGATTTTTGCATCCATGTTCCACGTTAAAAGAACAAAAGACATGTATTTTGTTCACTTTCAAAGTCCCTCCCTTGTATATGGATCGATTGTATATATGCGCATTTAACTCAACTCGGTTGTCAACCGAGACATGATATAATATGTAATAAATTATTATTGGTTCATAAATTGACCCTAAATCATTATCTCCCTTTGTTTGTAATATTGTTATTGATCAAAACATTATAGATAATAATAACTTGAAACTTTGAGGTATGCTAAACTAGATTTTCTATAGAAATAAATTAGACTCCGAATTCAGAGCCCGATTTGTTTATATAGTCGGACCGTATGCTAACCCCATTTCTTCTTCAAAACTACCGTCTCTAAGTATATAAATCTGATCCTCGACTCTTTATATTTTATTAATTTAGGACCCGTTTGGTTAGATTTATAAAATCAATTTATAAAGGGAATTTATAATGAGTGGAAATAATTGATAGATATTTAATTGAAATTTAAAATGTATAGTAATTGTTGAGTAGTTGTCAAATCAACAGTTAAATCATGATAACTGATAAGTGAATTTATAAATTACAAAAATAATCTAGAGTATCGAACAAGCCCTTAATTTAATTTATCTTCAAATCTATATTCGGTTCCTAAGCAATTCTAAAGATAAACCCAAAAATAGGAACGGAAATAAATAATAAGCACGAAACGTGTGAGGAGTCCGAAATGCAGGGGGCACGTGTCAGTATTCTATTGCATAACCCACATGCTTTTTGTAGAGAATCCAGTACGGTACCCACAGACAACAATTAGACTTTCTCTGTAAGAAAACAGAGCATCAACCAATCAGATTCACTCACGACCCTCAGTCCCGTTTCCGTAAATAAATCCAAACTTCAAGGTCAGTTACACAACTTCCTCGTTAGAAGCACAGCATCAGTCTTGGGACCCACACCCTTTTTTGTCTGAATGCATGGCCCAATAAACACTACTACTTTAAATAGCATAAAATATGTCTTTAATTAATTAATTAACTAATATTAATTAATTCCAAGATCAAGAAAAAAAAGGCTAATTGTGGGATTGCCCAGTTGGCTATGCTTATGTTTCATTTTATAGTAATAATAATAATATTAAGTTATTCCAAGGTGTATATACTATCAAACCATTTTCGAGGTACGTTTGCAATTGTTCGTATGTTATCAAGTCAAGTATATAAAATATATATTTAATAAGAGAACGGATTGAGATAT
>CAVNYN010203224.1:0-41766 GCA_963692815.1 Nyctanthes arbor-tristis | reverse complement strand
GTAATTGAACTTTGTATTTTCATAAATGAATATTGCACCTATGATATTGCAAAAGGTAAAAATGCATTGTTGGACAGATTGATACACGTGCATTTATTTCAGAACATAAGTTGAAAATTGATATTTTGCAAAGAATTGGGATGCATATTTAGTAATATTTCATTGGTATGCCATTATTCAGCTTCACTTAAGAATGTTACTGAAGGTGTTCTTCATTCTTCCTTCATAAAGGTAACGTCTTTAACTAATTAACTCCATATATTAGGAGGCACATCCTGAATGCAATTCCAGAGTTCCTGCGATTGTGAGTGCTCTTGAAAAGATGGAACTGACTTCTAAGGTACAAAGCTGATTATGCATATAATATCATACTTTGCAAGGCTAGAATATTCTGCTTGCTTCACTTGCTTGTTTTATTTGGACTGATTAGATAGTACTCAACCCTGTGCATCTAGATAGACTAGATAGGTAAGGGTGTGTTTGTTTCTCACTATAATTTTGCGTTGTAATAAGCAAATAATTATTAGGTAACATGAGTGATGGACATCTAATGAAAGTTTGAAATCTGTGGTTGTAATTGAGTACTTCCAAGTAGGTAGTAAGTAAGATTGTAATGAAAAAACGAAAATGAGAATCAAACACCCGTTTTGTATCACTGATAATGAAAATGAAAATCTCAAGTGAACATATTCTGACATCGTGTTGACATTGGCAGCCTCTAATAGTGCTTCTTGACAAAGAGAAGAAAGATGAAGAGGGAGGGAGAGAGACGAGGTGAGGGTGTTGGTGGGGCAATTTTATCCACATGATGTCAAAATGTTGCTGTTCATGTAAAAAATGGATTAAATTGTTTAAAAAAAAAAACACTATTTAGTTTATGCTGTTTCTGTGATCTTCTCCAACTTAAAAACTTGCTTTAGCAAAAGAATCTTTGGATGAAAATTTCCCTAAAATGTGCTGTAGCTCATTTCTTATCCAGTCTAGCTTCCACGATGATGGGAACTTATCGCTTTTGAATCTTAGACTTTGTTAAGATCAACTGTGAATCTTTTTCCCCAATCCAACAGGAATGAAATATCATTCTGAACTCCTAGAATTTTTTCAGTTTCGGGGCTCTGAGGTTATTGAACTTCGAAGTTTCAGACCTGCTGGAGTAGATGATATAGCAAGTGTTCATGAAAGAGCTTATGTGTCAGGACTTGAGAAGGTATACCTGTATTTCTCTACCTTTATGAAGTTGGTTTTTAGTAAATGCTGAAATATTTTGAAAAATTGTTGGTGTATTTGGCTAAAAATTCAGCGTGGGATTTCTCATTTTTAACTCTTCATTGATTATGATACGGGAAACCATAGTTATCTGATCTCTTGCGCTTTACGTGTTCTCTGCAGGCAATGGGGCAGGCATCAGAACAAGGTCTAATTTTCATCGATGGGTCTGGACCAACTTATGCTACACCCACAGTAAGATCCCACTTTTAAACTATATTTTTCACCCATTTCTGTGCTATTACTGTGAACTGCATCTGGTATGGGTTACTTCTATTTTCAATGACATCCTTTCATCTATTGAAGAATTATGTATCTTAACGTAAAGAAAGTTGAAATATATTTGGGAAAATTTTCAGAGAGAATTATGATAGCCATTTTTTTTTCTTTAATAAAAGGAAATATCGTAATGCTAACTGCACAACTCAACTGTTGCTTTTATCAAAAGTACTAGTCCGATTGATAAATTTCTCACTTTGTGACTAAAGTGTGTGTTTTTGGCTAGTCTCTAATGAAATCTTGATCACTTATGATATGTCTACAACTATTACTAATACTTTTCCACAACTAATCATACATGCATGGCGATAATTTTTTCTTAGATTATTCGTCAAGCCAAAAAATATATACAAGAATAAATCTGCTCCTTTTTCCATGTATGTAAGCTTTTAGATGAAATAGGTCAAGATGTTATTGGTGCAAATAAAGTCTCATGATCAAGTCTTAGAACCCATTAACAGAAATCATGCATGTGTAATGTATTAGGTGGAAAGATAAATCTGCCCTGAATTTAAGCTCCCATTAGATATAAGTTTAAATTATTAAAGTTTGTCCGCTTTCTAAGAGCTTAAACCTTTAAGATGAGTCAAGTACGTATATAAACTTTTTCTATTTGTGACAAGTAATTGTATCTGCCAACAATGTGTAATGACTTTTATACTTTTTTATTTTGACATACTCTATTGTACAGACATTCCAAGAGTCGTTACTGGCAGCTGGTGCTGGAATTTCTTTGGTGGATTCAGTGGTGATGTCTCAATCTAAGACGTTAGTCACTTTGTGATGATCTTTCCTTTCCTCATGATAATATTATTCAAATATTTACGTTTTTAACTTTTATTAAGTTCTACAAGTTTCTCTTTTATATTGAGGCAGAACTATTCCTCCAAAACGCTGATTATTTCTGTGGGACAATGTTGCAGGTTTCAGCGTCAAAAGTAAGCCATGATCCTCCAGTTGGTTTTGCATTGGTACGACCTCCTGGTCACCATGCTGTTCCAGACGGACCGATGGGGTTTTGCGTGTTTGGAAATGTGGCGATTGCAGCTCGCTATGCCCAACGTGTACATGGATTGAAGCGTGTATTTATCATCGACTTTGATGTTCATCATGGGAATGGAACAAATGATGCTTTCTATGATGACCCGGATATATTTTTCCTTTCTACTCATCAAGTAAGCCCATACTCAAAAATTCCCAGCTATGCCTTGCCAATAAATTTATATTTAGTATGATTCCTTAAAAGGTATGATAATGACATCCACAATGTTATTCCGTTTGTAATTGCAAACATAAGTCTTAAGATATCCTAGATGAAGCAAAACTAGACTAAATTTTATGTTAATGAAAGCAACTGCCTAAACTCTGTACTCTTCCAAAATACAAAAACATCACTTGTTTACTTATTGACCAACCCATTTAATATTCCCTCTATCCCAATTATTTCGTCCAATTTGTTTTTTCACAAGGATTAAGAATGTTGCTGGAAAAGTAAATTTCGTGAATCATGTTTCAAATTTGCCCTTATTTAATGACCAACTTTTAAATTAATAGTTACAATTATAACATTAAATAAGAGGATGTTTGTAAAGTAACATAATATAAACTCTTTAATATGGAAACAAGGGACAAACAGAAAAGGAAAAGTGGACTATATAAATGGGACGGAGGGAGTAGTAACTTTTCATCTTGCTCAATGCCTGAGCCAAGTTTATATATTGGATTTTCCCTGAAGACACGAAAAAATAAACGCTTTTCTTGCCTGTTCTTTCATTGGAGCTTTGACACATAGCCTATGTTGGCGACTCGATGTGATGCCACATTTCAATGTATTATGTCTATATCTCTTTGTTATTAGTTAGTTTGTTTTTGGGCAAAGCAGGATATTAGATTGTAGTATTGTCTAACTATGGCATTGACAGATCTTAGTTTCGAACATGCTTCTTTATAGATCCCTATTGCCCTTTTAGACTATGCTGTACAATCATGCATAATTTTAATTATAATAAGTGTAGGACGGGACTTATCCTGGCACCGGTAAAATAAATCAGATAGGTCATGGAGATGGTGAAGGATCAACACTTAACCTGCCTTTACCAGGAGGATCGGGTGATAGAGCCATGCGTACTGTCTTCGATGAAGTTATTGTACCATGTGCTAGGAGGTTCAAGCCAGATATCATTCTGGTTTCGGCTGGGTGAGTAATGTTTGATTAAGCTTTATATCATAAAAGAAAAAAAAAAAATACAAGTTAATATTGATGTATTTGGAAATGAAGCCTGTCACAACCAATTGAAGCATTCTTTTTCCACATTCTTCTTCCATTGTTTTGACATGAGGTTTAACAATCTTGTCCAGATATGATGCACACTTGTTGGATCCACTAGCAAATCTGCAATTCACAACAGGAACATACTACATGTTGGCTTCAAGCATAAAGGAACTTGCCAAAGAGCTATGCGGTGGTCGATGTGTGTTTTTTCTTGAAGGAGGTTATAACCTGAGTTCTCTTTCAAATTCAGTTGCGGACTCATTCCGTGCCTTTCTTGGGGAGCCAAGCCTTGCCGCAGAGTTTGATAACCCCTCCTTCCTATATGAGGAGCCTTCGAATAAGGTTAAGGATGCCATCCAGAAAGTCAAGCATATACATTCTCTATGAAAAATACTGAAATTACTTAATTCAGGGGTCCAAACTTGTGTGCTTGAAATGTAACTATGAGACCTTGCATCTTTGCTTGACATTCATCTATGGAAAATTGTATAGGTGTTAAGTCTACGGATTACAACAGCATTTTTAAATTGGAATATAATGTAAACAGAACGAAAACATCGAGATTGTTGAGAATACAGGTAAGTCAATGAGATCTTATATGCAACTAGCAAAGGAACTTCATTTTTATTCAAAATAAACTTACCAATAGAAAGAGGTACATGAGTTGAAGAAGACTCACTCATGTACAATTATAAAAACGAAACAACCAACCAAATTCACAGTGTAAATTGTGTGGAAGGATTTTAACTACATGTTTCAACAAAAATATCACAAGGCTGAAGCTTTCTCCTTCAAAGATTCCTGAACTGCATTCAGCAGAGCTGGCATCAGCTTCTGATTTGTAACTATTATGCCGGTGTCCAAGTCAAGATATCTTCCCTTTGAAAAGTCCAAAGGATTTCCTGCAGCATCAGTGACAACACCTCCAGCTTCTAAAAACCAGAAACGCAAGTATTAGTACAAAATTATCATTGCTTTCCATATACTTATTCAAAATACCGAAGGAAGATTTTAAAAACCTGCAACAACTATGTAACCAGCTGCATGGTCCCATATCTTTTCCCGGTACCCCTTGTGAGGAAATCTCAGATATATTGCTCCGTCTCCCCTAGATAGTGCCCCATACTTTGCTTGGCTATCTATCCTAACAGGTGGTGCTTTAACACCCAGTTTCTGTTTACAAATAAAAAGTTGGAAACCTTCTTGACAAACTTGAACACACACATGCACACAAACTTAACAAATATGAGAGATGGAATAAAGAGAGTACTGTGGCTATCAAGCTAGACAAGTCATGCATCGAATGTGCTGCTTCAAAAGATTCGAAGAATGATGCTTCTTCGGGGTTGTCAATTGCGCAAACATTTACCTAAAGACAAGCAAAATTTAGAATGCAAAATCTACTTGAAGAATTAGTTCGACTGATCTAGAAACAGGATAAGGATACAAACCTTCGTTGTCCTGGAGCCATCCAGACTCTGCATATAAGTTCCATTACCAATTTCGGCAAAAAAAAGACAACCAACTTCACCATTAGAAACTTGCTTATTATGGCTGGCAATAGATGCTAAAGGAAGATTTGGGCAGGCCAACACTCCCAGCATGACTTTCCCTTCATCCAGCAATGCTAATGCTATAGCGTATTGATCTTCCCTTAGGAATCTGCACAAGCAGGCATAAGCCATTGAATTATATACGTCCAACAATGTGTTGTGGCCGACAGTTATCAAACGTACGATTGTGGAGTCATTTTCTTGGCTAGATTATTACATGCCACATAACATGGTACATCATCACCAGAGGTCATAATTAATAACATAGCATTACGAAGTTCATAATTGCCCAAGTCTAGTATGTGGCACTCTGTGACATGGTATGCTTGTAGTTCCAAAGAATTAAACAGACTCATTCCTAGATTGGAACAGGTGACAAGCAGGGGTTTTCAATATCTGGAACAAGTACCAGACATGCATTGTATTATTTCCCATAGCGAAGACTCACTCTCAATAAACTTGGAGTAAGCTACATGAACTAATTTTGCTTTATTCGATTTATTCCCCAATCTATTACTGGAAAGGCTGAAGAAAACCATTTTTTCATTTTTTTGGGCAATCACATCAAGTCGAGGACATCAGTATAATCTACAAACTCACCCTTTGGTACCATCTATAGGATCCAAAACCCAGTGCTGACCATGAGGACCTCCTTCAGATTTTCCCTTGTCGATGGCAACAAGTATGTCTTCCTCAGACAAACTTGAGACATCTGTTATTCCGTCAGTAGCAAGGGTCTCATTCACGAGCTCCGTTATGCGCTTCAGAGAACCCTGGCCTTCTTCTTTCCGAAGGTCTTCTGAATCCTAATAAATATTCAAACTTCATACACTTGATTCAAAAGAGAAAAGTAAATAACTTCTGCAGATTTGTTGTAAGAATAATCATAACAATTTTATTATAGAGAAAAAAAAGGAATAAATAAGCCACCTTGTAGAAAGAGGTTATAAAGAGTGGACATATGGAATATTTAAAAACAGTCAATGTTAAAAATCAACACAAGTACGGAAACTACCTCCTCAGCCACCAATGAAAATGTCATTGATGGCAGCTCTTTCTCTAAAATAAAGCTAACAATAGCCTGTGAGCCTGCAAATTAAAAGCAAGCTCAGTTATACTCTAGAAATGGTCAAGAAAGAAAACAAGAATGGATGACAGACGGGGTAAAAACAAGGGAGTAATACATTGGTAGACCTGTTCATGCTATAGGTTAATTTAGGAAGTATACACCTTTCCTCATCCAATATATGAACCAAATGTTAAGCATTTCTTGACCATTTTATTGCGGTAGAGGACAACCTAATAGTCCAGTGCAAAAGATTTTGAAGATCTAGTTCATGTTGTTTCAAGAGAAAAGGAAACAATAATTGTCAAAATCAAATCGACGGGACGTGAATTGTTGAACTGATTTAATGGTTGAACAACGTACCATAATCAGCCACAGTGACTGGACTTCGATCATATTTTGATTGGACATCTGATTGTAACAATGCCTTTTGCACCTTCTGTTGAAACAAATGTTAGTCACCAAATTAGTAGGTTCACTCCAGTGACATTCAATTATATGCCGAAAGAGTTGAAGACAAAGTGCACTCAGAAATTCGTTACAATGTAAAATAAATGGACTGGCTTTACCCACTAGTTTCATCCGTGAATTTCAATCACAAAAGTCTACCTCTCTTTGATCTTAAGTTTTTCCATAGCCATTTGGTTCAGTTCCTTGATCCCAATTCAGAATGGCCAAGAAAGAAAAATCCTTTAGTGCTGAAAAGGTACTTTCTGACCTAATTTCACGTGAACCTCAAACGGAAGTCTAAATACTTCCATACGTAATCCACTATGGAACTTTAACTTTATCCCAATTGGGTTTTAAGGGGATAAAAGAAATAATCTTTTCATCTAGGCTTTACTTAAATTCAGAAAAAAAAGAAAGACAATTTTTCCATTCTGGGCGTCACTCAAATTCACGACTGAAGCATTTTTATCATCTGGGCATCCACTTAAATTCACCCAACAAAACCAGAAAACAAACAAATAGAACAAACCACTGAAATCCGACAAATTGCACGAAAGGAAACAGAACCAGAAAAAAAGAAAATAAATAAAAAATGATGAAATTACTGGCCTGGCAAAGGCGAGCAGCAAGAGAGGCTGCTTTCTTGGCAGCAGCAAGTTGTCTATCGTAAGACATTGAAATGGATGCTCTTCTCACGACCTGAAATTGCGAATGGACAGAGAAGAATAGTAGGGGCCGTGAAATGGGTGCGAGCCTTGTAGAGTTTAAATGCAAGACTCCCACTTTCAGCGGCTTTTGGAATGTAGCCATTTTCCCCTTCCCCTTGGCTCGATTTCCTTTTGGGGGAGAAGTTCTTTTGGCCTATGAGAAATTAGGACATATTTACCTTCTGCCTTTTGCGGAGCACTTCCGCACCTAAACGTGGTGAAAAAATTTCTCTCCATTTGACTATCGTTTATAAATAGACTCCACTTTCGATCTTAATTAACATATTTTTATAATTTTTACCATGTGGTATAATTTAATTGGTTAAATTTTATAAAAAAATTAATATTATATGACCTGCGATATAAGGTTGTGAGGTGCCAAACTATAGCAATTGTTGCATGTCCCTACAATACCCATGCTTCATTTACCATAGGTGATATAATAAAGGGTGTGTAACTGCTAGTGGTTGTAAGTTCACACACATGTATTGGCTGGTATCGATGCAAGGTGTTGATTTTAATAATATTGATTGCACAAAGCTAGCAAGAGAATAATTGCATCACAAATGTCAACAATTTTATTTTGACATTGGACGAAATTCTTGAAATTTATTATTGATTCTATGTGATTACACTCATGTGGAGGAGCATTATACTATCAGAGTACATATATTTTTCTCAAGTATTATGATCGAAGTTGCAAAGAAATGAACTTTGTGTAATTTTTGTCAAAGTGGAGATTGTTGAGGTTGTTGGCCAAAATTAAGACAAAGAAAAAGGCTTAAGTTGCAGTTTCGACTTCCGATAGGAGGGAACTTATGAAACAAATCTTAATCAACAAGTCGGTAAAGTTAAGGTCTAAATTTGGTAAGTTCTCAGTTAGTAAGGCAATTGCTTGATCGCCAAGACTGTTTATTCCTATAAAGTATAAATTAACGTCTTTTATTTTCTCTTTGTACAAGACGTGTAGATACGAGGTTTAGCCGTTTAGGACAAATTGATGAGTTAACACTTAGAGAGTTTTTCTTGGAACTCTGTGTGAAGTTAGGGTAAAAAATTAGGTGCGGTAAAACTTTCGTTCTATTTTTCCTTGTAATACTTGGGTTGTGGGTTGGTATGTGAAATCATTTATGATTTTATAACCAACTTTTCATATAGTGAAAAGTTTTTACAGTCTGTAAATTTGTCTACATCTTATACTTTTTGTCTCAATTAAATTCTTTAAACAACGATCTTATGGTGGTCCTTGGTTGTTTAACAAGCAAGTTCTTTCTTTGGTGAAGCCGTCGGGATTGGGAGAGGTTGATTGCTTGCAGTATAACATGGTATCGTTCTGGATGCAGTTGGGTGGGTTACCGTTGGTATGTATGATAGAGGGTTGCGTTCGGATGATTGGGGAAGAATAGCTGGGAGTTCTTTTGGCAATAGACATGGAGGGGTGGTTTCGAGGGCTAAGGTTCGGTTGGACACGGCAAAGCCACTACGTCGAGGGATGCACGTGTTCCTAGAGGCAGCGAATGAGGAGATTACGGTGAGTTTACAATACGAAAAACTTCATAATTTTTGCTTTTCATGTGGATTGATTGGGCATAGACAATGTGAATGTCCAGTGGACGGGAGTCAGTCGAAGGGTGATAGGTATTAGGCTTTATAGGGATTTTCTTAAAGCAGTGCTGTTAGGGAGCCGAGGCGAGAGGCAGAGAGGTCATGTTACTAGTGCCTCGTGGCATGCGAATTTAGGGTCGGAGCAAAGGTCAATAGAGGAGGAGGAAAATTCAGTGGGAGACAAGAGGGGTTTTACCACGGGTTTGGGTGAGAAAGGAGCTGGAGAAGATAAACATAACAGTAAGGTGGTGGGGGAGGGAGGTGGGCGGCTGGGGGGAATATGTTGGTAGATCAAATGGGAAAATGGATAGGGGGGAGAATGAGGCATTCTTGAAACAAGATAGGGGAAATGGAGTTCAAAGTTTGGCAACATAAACTACTGGGATGGGTGATAAAGGGAATGGTGTCGATGCGGAGGAGGGAGAACGAGTGAGTGGACGAAAGGTGGTACATATAAAGAAGCGAAATGTGTCGAAGAGGGCAGTGCGGCGTAGGAGGGGAGGAAAGCATTGATGACAATATATCTGGTGGGCACAAAAAATTTGAAGTGGAGATTGGAAGAGGTGGATGATGATGAGGGGGCTGATGAAGAAAATGAAGAGAGATGGGCATGATCGAATCTAGATGGAACGGGAGAATGACTTAATTTCAGCGGCAAGTTCTACTGAGTAGAACCGCCAATCACAATGAGTTGCCTATGTTGGAATGTAAAGGGTCTCGGGAATCCTCTTATGTTTTTCCAGTCTGAAACTAGATTGTCTGGAGCTAGGGCAGCAAATGAGAGTTCTATTAGGGTTTCAAAATAATTTAGTGGTGGATAATGTGGGTCAAAGTGGAGGTTCAATGTTTGTGGAACGAAGAGTGGAAGATAGAGGTAAGATCATATTCGAGGGGCCATATTGACGCAATTATCACAGAGCAGTCAGGGAGACAGTGGAGGTTTACTAGCGTTTATGGCAATCTAAAGCTGTCGAAGCATTGTCACACACAGGAGCTTTTGAGAAGGTTGAAGGGACAGTGGAATTTGTCGTGGTAATGTAGGGGGCTTTAATGAGATGGTTGCATGAGCGTGAGGGAAGTGATGATAGAGAGCTTCATACATGCATGATTTTCAGGATGTTTGGTTAGATTGCGGGTTGACAGGGATACAGTTTCGTGGTCTGTTATTCACTTGGAACAATATGAGAGTGGGGAGGAAAACATCCAGGCTCGATTGGATAGATTTGTGGGATGCCAAGGGTGGAGAGCCTTGTTTCCTATAGCAGGAGTGGAGCACTTAGCTTTTTCGTACTCAGATCATAAACCAATCATTCTATTTTCTGAGGGGTGGCCGAATTAGAAGCAATCACAGTATATACAGAGGTTCTTTCGGTTTGAACCATTCTGGGCAAAGGAAGAAGGCTGTGAGGAGACTTTGATGGAGGAGTGGGACCGTAGGGTTGAGAGAATGAGTGATCTGCGCCGATTCCATTCAATTATTCGAAAAGTGGAGAATTTTAGTAAAGTTCTTAAGCGGTGGAGTAAAGAGAGTTTCAAAGGATGGCGAGACGAATTAGAAGAGAAGAAGAGGCAGGTGAAGCAACTATATGACTTGCATCCAGGGGTAAACATGTCTGAGATTAAGAGGTTGGAGCGAGAAATCGAGCAGTTGGAGAATCAAAATGAAATGTTTTGGAAGCAGAGGTTTCGGTTGGAGTTGATGAAGGAGGGAGAAGGAAATTCAGAGTTTTTTCATAAAAAAACGAGTAGGCGATACCAATCACATTATATCTATAGATTGAGGAATGCGGATGGTGAATGGCTGGAAGGGAACCAACGCATAGTGGCATATATTGAGCATTATTTTAGAACCTTGTTCCAGTCAACGAAACCATCTGAGGACGAGTTACAGGGGGGCAGAAGGAGTTGAGACGAGTTTGGTTATAGAGAGGCAGAAGGAGTTGAGACGAGTTTGGATATTGATTCGATTTATAATTTAGAGTGGGATTTCGATGGGAAAGAGGTGAGGACGGCATTCATAAGCCTGGAACCACATACAGCTCCAAGGATTGATAAGTTCCATGCTATATTCTATCAGAGTCATTGGTCTATGATCGGGAAGGAGGTGTTTAAGGCTTGTTTGGAGGTGTTGAATGGCGGGAAGTTAGTGAGAGATGTGAATCACACAGTTATTATTCTCTTGCCAAAGAAGAAAAACCCAGAACGAATTTCTAAGTACCGACCTATTAACTTGTACACGATGATGTATAAGATTATTTCCAAAACTCTGGCTAACCAGCTAAAACAAGTACCTGATCATATCATTGCTTGTAACAAAAGTGTTTTTGTCCCTGGTAGGCTTATAACTGATAATGCTTTAATTGCTTTTGAGCTATTACTCTATGTCTAATCGTAGACAGTGGAAGCTAAGGGCTATAGCTGTAAAGTTATATATAAATAAATCATATGATATGGTAGAGTAGGGTTTTTTTATGTAAGGTTATGCGAAAGATGTCTTTTCCAAGAAAGTGGGTTAGGTTGATATATGATTGTATTTCTTCTGTAACATTTACTTTTCGGCTTAATGTGGATATTGTGGGGAGGTTATTCTTACAAGAGGGCTGAACCAGGGGTGTTCTTTGCCGCTTTATTTATTTCTGTTATGTTCTGAAGGTTTTTCAGGTGCATTGCAGATGGCTGAACGGATGGGGGATATTCAAGGCTTTAGATACTGTCGGCAAGCGCTAAGAATAAATCATTTATTTTTTGCTGATGATTCGATCATATTCTTGAGAGCACAGGCATGAAACATTCAGGCAATTCTTTAGGTGCTAGAGATATATGGCAAAGCATCAGGGCATACGGTGAACATGGATAAGATAGAAATTACCTTTACTCAAAATATACAACCAGAAGAGAGGAATTCAGTAATGCAGATGTTGGGAATTCAACATCAGAGAGTGCATGACTTTTACTTGGGACTCTCTTCAATGATGGGGCGTAATAGTAATCAGAATTTTGCTTTCATCAGAGAGTGGGTCGGGAAAAGGGTCCAAAGATGGAGGAAGGAGTTATCGTCTGTAGCAGGTAAAAAAGTTAAAGAAGTTTTCTCAAATCTGTGGTTCAATCAATGCCTACATATGTGATGAGTTTGTTTAAATTGCCAAAACGAGTATGTAAGGACCTTAGGAGTTTAATGCTTCGGTTTTGGTGGGGTTGTCGAAGGAGAAGAGTAGGATGGCTTGGGTTCGTTGGGAGGAAATATGCATGCCTAAACAATATAGATGATTGGGTTTACGGGACTTAAACGTATTTAACAAAGCATTAGCTGCCAAACAGGTATAGCGAGTATTTAAATCACCAAAACACTCTGGCTAGTCAAATTTTGAAAGCAAAAGATTTTTATGACAATGACATATTGGATGTAAGGGATAAGACGGGCTCTTCTCATCTTTGTAAAAGCTTTTTATGTGGGTTGGAGGTGATTAGAAAAGGAGTTCGGTGGAGAGTGGGTTCTGGGGAGAACATTCGTATTTTTTTTTATCCTTAGATTTCCCACGAACCCGGGTTGTGGGTGATCTCTTGGCTGAGGGGTGGTGTGACACGGGTGAATGAGTTGTTGGTGGACGGGCAATGGGACGATGAGAAGACTGTTAATAATTTTTGCCCAGTGGACGTATAGACTATACTAGCTATTCCGTTGAGGGATGGTACGAGGGTGGACACACGAATTTGGCATTATACACCTGACGGGGATTACATGGTGAAGAGTGGTCATCATATGTTGAAAAATAAGGTGCTAGTAAGGCGTGTAGGGGGCTTGGTGAGGCAGCAGCAGCCATGGAAAGGTATTTGGCCTTTAGGGGTTCCTCCTAAAGTAAGGATTTTTCTATGGAAGTTAGCTCGTGGGGCGTTGCCAACGGGGGAAAATTTGGAAAAACACCATGTTGCTAATGTATTGAGGTGTTCTCATTGCGGGTTGAAGGAAACGAATGTGTATGTTTTTGGTTTATGTTTGGGGAAAAATTAGACGTGGAAGAAGGTAGGTTTGGAGAAAGATTGCAAGCCTCTTATTCATTTGGATTTTATCAATACTGTTTGAGCAGTGTTCACGAATGTCAGCAAAGACAGGTGGAGAAGATGGGTTTGTTATAGTAGACGATATGGAAAGCTAGAAATGAGGGAGTGCATGGGATATTAGGGGTGAACGATGGGGTACGGTGGGAACAGTCCATTGAGTATTTATGGGCGTATCAACAGGCATGCGGTGGAGGAGTAAGGCGGAAAGTGGTAGGGGGTGGTGAACAAAATTGTAGATGGATTGGGGAGGGAGATTGTAGGAACGGGGAATGGCTGGCTACATATGCGGTGGTTGGAGACCGGGGCGTTAGTTTTAGGAGAATAGTGTGACGCGATGGTGTTGTGGTGGTTGTTTTTGTGGTAAGAGTGAGAGAATATGTCTAGTTGGAGGAAACAGAAGCATTATCTCTTTGCCATAGGCTTTGATGGTAAGTGGAAGCAGAGATGAATATCCAAGAGATGAGAGCAAATGCATTGACACGCCCTGCCCCAAGTGTCTCTATCTTACTTGAAGTGTGACATGCGCCAACGATAAATTCCAACTAAAAGCTAGAATTTACCATCAAGACTCATGAATATATTTATTATTCTAGAAAAATTTTGACAACATCTCTCCTATTTTGATAACGAAACCAACCTGTTTTAACATCCAACATTAAACCCATATACACTACGCAATATGACAAGTTCCATCATTTCAAGAAAATCATAGTTTCCACATGAATAAATATACTAACACAATTATCATTTACACAGATTCCCAATATATATTAAAAATCTTAACCATGTCAACTTTATAAATCATAGTATTAACAAATCCTATAGCAATTCATTTCGTTCAGTGGTGGCTCAATTCTCAAAATAGCAGGCTCGACTACAATGTGTTGCCCAAACTCCAATTGCTACCTGGAAAGAAAATCATTTATAAAAACTTATGAGCTAACTAGCCCAGTGAATGGAGTTCCGTAAGTAAACATGCTTTGAAAAGTCGAAATATAACTTTTGCAAAATCATGAATAACATGTTTAAGCTCATTTGGGAATTCTCATAACTTTAAATGTAAAACCAGCATAACATTATCATCTATAGGATCATAACATGTTATAAAACTTCATGAATATCATTTCATTCAATAATCACCATAAAATTCACTAGAAAACATCGTGAACATTATTTATTCAATAATCATCATAAAATTCACTAGAAAACTTCGTGATCATTATTCATTCAATAATCATCATAAAATCTTCCCCAAAGAGTATCTAACATCTCCTAATCATAATATCAAGTCATACGCGCGTAGACATCAGCTTGGGTCATACGTACCTTATGACCCCTTCGCCCTAGGCGGCACGACAACCAGCTTGAGGCATAGCTAGCACGTAGGCCTCTTCGCCTGAGCGGCATTCATTTGGTCAGCTTGAGCCATAGGCGCCTTTGCCCGTAGGCGGCATATCTTGTTGTCAGCTTGAGCCAGAGGCCCATTCGCCCGTAGGCGGCATATTCATAACATTGGATACAAATTTGGGGTTTTCATGCATCATAAATCATGTTTCAAATTAACCATTCTCTAAAAATCGTCAAACATCATTTCACATGACATCCATGTGAACTTTTCTAAAGAAAATATCAGCTTTCATCGAAATACATCATCATTGTAAAACATTGCAAGTTTTATGTGAGATGAAGCATAATTCAACTTTTGTTTAGAAGAAAAAATGAAGAAGAGAATCTCCACTCACCGGCTAAGTAGCATCATTTCGTGTTTCCCTTCCTTTTAGCGCTTATCATTTCCTGTGACATCAATGAAAATTCTACTTAACATTTAATTTCTTTCTATTTCTTAATTCACACATATAACTCAATTCTCTACTTAAACTAAAACATGAAACTTCCTTGGCATTACAACTTCTCTATTTCATTAAATTTCCTAAGATTCCTTCACTTTCCAATTAAAAATATAGTAGTTCTTTTTATATGATTATTCTAGACTTCACTACATCTTAGGAATTATAATGATACCACATATTAAAATCTTAGATTCCCTCCAAACATAAAAATAACTCTTCATTTTTGAACACAAATCTTTAGCTCATAACAACTTTCCACGTTTGATATTAAATATTAAGTCGTTCGTTAATTGTATTTATTCTCGACTCCACTAAATTCCTCAATTACCATAATATTATTCCATAAAATCATAGCACCAACTTATTGAATCAAGACTTAGTTCAAATCTTTCAACAAGAATCGTTAAGTTTTCCCTGTTTGGCAATGCCCATTCAAAACAATTTAAAAATCAAGAACCATGTCGTATGTTTATGAAATTCTCCTAGAATGTAGAAAACCCATATAAGTTGATCATATGTGGAATTGAGCTAAAGAAGACTACGTTAGGAATACCAAAATAATTTCCAACCTCCAAAGAATCTGTTCTCGGGTGCCCCTTGACCCTTTTCACAAAATATGTCCAAAAAACTCCTACCTATCTCCAAATGAAGTCATTCGAAATCCGGATGATAGATAATGCATAGAAGATCAATTCACATCTTGTATCTTGCTAAAATTCCACATATACTATTAGTTATGGTCTTCTAAAGTTGAAGGGCAGAACAATATAACATAATAATTTTCATGCCAAACTACTTCTTCTTACAAGTTGCAATGGTATACTTATTAAAGTCTCAAATGCCCTTTAATAATAACAATACTAATTCTTAGCCTTAAACAAAATTTCCATATTTACATACTTGTTTCCACAAAATCCATATTAACTTCATACATTCCATTTTAGATTCAAATCACCATTCTATATCAATAAATCCATAAATACTAAGATTATAACCCAATACTTAATTTCATGGAAATTTTCATTTTAAAGCCCCAAATAATACCTTCATTCAAAATTTTCAGCTTGGGTTTCTCTTCTTAAACTATGGTTTCATAAACTAACTTTGCATAGTATTATACTAAACCTTGTATGATTTCAATTTCATGTTTAATAATAATTTCACAACATTTAAACTTAAAGAAACTAAAATATCTCATCCTTACAAAAAAACTAAACCTTAAAATTTACATAAAATCAAAGCTCATGGTAAGTATTACTTACATATATTGATACTTCCTTAGTCTTCTTCTTCAATTCTCCAAAATTTCCCTCTTTTTTTTTTTTGCTCAAGCACTTCAAGTCCCGAACCCTCTCGGTGCCTCTCGCCTCTCTGTTTCTCTTGTTCCTTGCTTCTTTTCTTTCTTTGTATGAAAATGGCCCAAATCAAAGGAAAAAATCTAGATACTTAGGAAAATTTGCCCCCAAAGTCCTTCAACTTCTTGCTTTGCTTCATTTAAATCCCTAACTTTATACTTTATTTCATTTAACTACCAAACTTGTAATATACTTTCATATAAAGCCCAAACTTATTTAATTGCTCAAATGGTAGTCTCAAAAATTAAATTAATGCATCTTAGTCTGACTTTGACCTTAACTTGATTATTCAGCCTTTGACTTTTACAGGTAAATGTTGAGTTTTGAAAATAGAAAGACGGGTCGTCACATGCATTGTAGGCGATCTTTGGGTTACAGAAGGCGGAAGCTAAAGGTACTTTGACATACCTCTACGAGCACACCCAGTCGTTGTCCAATCAACTAGGATGCGGCATTTGTCAATATATTCTTTGAGTTGAGAATAGAATAGCTCATTTTCTTGAGCAAAATGCGCTTTTGTCACCAGTTTCTCACCACTGGTTGGATTGTATTCCTTTATTCATTGCCTCCGCTTTATGGGGTTCATGAAACTGATAAAGTATTTTTTCAAAAAAGGGCAATTTGTCTTAATTCTAAACAACATTGGATACTAGATAATGATGTGACATCATATCAATACACCATTATACATCTTTCAAATCACAGTAACAATTAATATTATTCCACATTATTTTCTAACATCGTAACGAAATCAGATATTGATATTTAGTGCTTGAACATTTTCATCCAAAATAGGGTCGATCCCTCATCGCAAAGAAAGTGCTTTAAAAATCATATAGCAGTATATTTATTTTTTAGGTTTTTTCATTTATTTTGAAATTATCTTTTAGGCCGCGTATATATACAACAAATTAAGGGAGATCTTGCTGAGTTGTGTGCTACATGCATGTCATTTAAAAATGATATAGCATTGTATATATGACACCATATAATGTCATATGATATGTGGCGTGTATTGGAGCACACGCGGTATGGTATAGGCGCTAGATTGTGACTACGTATTGATTAATAGTTTTATCCAACTCATTGCTACCCTAGAAATGCTAAACGTACTATTATTTTACAATTTGTTTTACAACTTACAAACATAATGGAAATTCATGAAATCTTACACAAATGTTAAATTGTAAGATTTTACAATGTAATGCCATTTCCATAAATTATGACGAAAAAAATGTACTAAATCAAAAATGGTAAACATTTTTGATTGGCATGAATAGGTGGTATTGGCTCCAAAGGTAATAAACTCGAAAATATAGTTCTCACCATTCAAGTAAATTAAAATTTTCTTGCATTTTTAAAAAGTGTTGTTACGACAACTCTCATCTTAATGTCTAAGCGTATAGTTGCACGCCGTATATGTTTTTAAACAACTACTATAAGCAAAAATGTCTTTTTGCTTTTTTAGTTACTACACAACTCTCTTCCGGGGAGTAAAAAAAAGAAACCAGAAGCAGCTATTGTAACATCCCATGAAAATTAACCCTCAATTATGCTACATAGCTGTTATTTTGACGACAATGGAATAATTGCTTGAATTGTATTAAAAGATTTGAAAGAATTGTTACTCAATTGATGCTAAAGAAAAATTGTGGGGCTTGACCAACGTAAATCAAAGTGAGATGGCTTAATTATAAGACACCACAAAATATAAAGATTTCTCGAGCAATAAACGAATCACCCAACATTTGTACGGCTCCCGTTGCGTCATGTGTCACGACGTGATTGGTAGATCTCAAAGGTTTATTAAAAACAATTAAATCTAACTATTATAAATAGGGCTAAAAGGTCCTCAAAGACTCCATAACAACCAACAACCCCTTCTCTACCCCAAAACTACCAAATTTCGTCCAAAAATGGCCAAGGTGGAGAAACACCACTAAAAACCCACCAAAACACCCATTTGGCTATAAAAAAAATGCTCATTTCCATATAAAGAAAGATTATAGCTTGAAGAATATCTTTAATTGAGGAATTTCAAGACTTTAATAGCACTTTTCCACTTGGGATTATTCGAGGAATATTTGAGGTGAGTAGCACATGTATTGGTTCTATCTCTTGGCTCTATTCTTCTCTTTGTATCTTAGGTCTCTCTCTTTTAGAACTTGTGTCTTCCTTTAATTGTATTTGGCCTTTAATGATTGACAGTGCACCATTGCTTTCGATAAATGATTGTTCATTGCTCTTGGACCTCGCTAGTGGCGCTATCTGCCCGTTTTGAATTGTATTTGCATTGCTTTGTGGTACTATGACCTTGCTGTGTGGTCTTGGTCATTTGTACATTTGTATCGTATGGCTTATCGCTAGAGGCTAAACTAGTAATGTGCCCGAGTTTTGTGTCTTTGTATCTTTGTCATTTGATAATCTTTCTTGCCTTGTTTTGCGTGGGCCAATACATGTTGTTATTCACTGAGTACTTTGTATTCCCCCCCTCCATTTTCTACAATCTTGTAGGTATTGAATTAAAATCTTTTTGGCCGGATCGTCCTAAGGATAGAAAAGATACATGTATGTGATCGAGACTTCAGTGTGTGACTGAGGTTTCGTTGTGGGTGGCCACGATAGTTATTGTAAAATGATATTAAATATAATAGTATTTGAATTGTATTTGTAAAGTCTCGCCCTCAATTTTGAATTGAGATATATATTTAAACGCTTCCGCTATCGATATTTTGAGATAATATGGCAATAAAATTGGGGGCATGACAGCTATACAACTTTGGCAGTGACATAATACTTGTTTAAAGTGCCAATACTTTTGGTGTGGGTGGGTTTTTTTAATTTTTTTATTATTTTTAAATATTTTTTTAAAATTAAAAATTAAGGGGTAAAATGGTTATTTTTTTGGAAAGTTAACAACAGTATTTACAAAATCCTTCAAAAATGTTGGAAGACCCAAGAGGTCGAAAAAAAGGTTGGGATACATACGATTGTTAACTCAAAGTTTGGAGACGATTTATGAAATTAACCCATTTGTATAATAGTTGGGACCTATGAGACAAGGAATAAAAATTTCGGGACAATATTGTGTAAGAATTAAAAAGTTAGAGGAGCGATGTGTAAATTAGCCTTTTTATAATTAAAAATGCAACCGACTTTTCCCTCTCGTTTTTCTCACATCTGTTCTCTCCCCCTTCATTTTGTCAATGTCAAGCTCTCTCCCTATCAGTTTATTTCACTTCTCACCTTACATGTAGTAGCAATGCTGATGCTAATGCCCTACTTTCGAGTTTCTGAAATTATTACTGACAAATTTCTTGGGTATATTGAGATAGTTATGATGAAACAAGTCAATGTCCAGAGTGATTTCAATCTCAAGGAAGGAGATGTCGACCTTTGTCCGGTGGGTTGTGTATTGGGCTCTGATTCACGCTGTGACATTGTAATGCTTGAGAAGGAACATATTTCGCCATAGCACCTTGTCCTGTTCTTTGACAAGGATTTCAATTCAAGATGCATTTTCGTAATGCATCTCAATTCAGGTCTGCGTGAGGTTTTCTTGTTAGGGTTTTGATTAGAATTTCAAGTTTCTTGTTAGGACCCCTTTGGCTATACCCCTACGCTACTAAAACGGTGATACTTATAAGAGATCGGCTACCGAACGATAAGTACTACAACAAGAAAGAACACAAGAAGGAACAAGAGAATATTAACTTACACTCAAAAACTTTACACTTGTGACGAGAAAAGTTGGTTATAAATGAGCCCATAAGCCCTTATTTACAATTCCACCTCTTTGAAATGGACAGTAGAGATCGACTCAATCCAACAGCTATTATTGAGTCTTTAGAATTCTCTACACTCTTATGTACAAGATATTTACATGAAAGGTTCTAGACTATGTCCTAGAAATGTCCCTCTAATTTAGTCCTTGGGTTCAACAGAGTTCTACGGCACATTAGCATGTTCGCCCCTAGAATCTTGACCCTCTGTCATGCCGTCGGCAAAACTATAAAGACTTCTGCCAACGCATGTCTACAGAACCTTCTAGAATTCACTACCTCAACCAAGTCTTTCAAGTGAGTATTTGTTTAAGTTGGATCAAATAAAAAGGTCTCATTTAGGGCAATTTTAACGAATACAAATATTTTTTTAACTATTTTTAAAATTAAGGAGCATTAACCCATTATGACCTTAATAGTTGGTCATATAATCACTCGTCTCACTGACGTTACACAACTATCAATGACGACTCACAACTAAACTCCAGCGAGTCAAAACCCAACTCCGCGCGAGTCATAACTCATCGTTAGCCACAAATCTAATGGTCACAACTTCGACGAGTCACAATAACAACTTGACAAATCATAATTCTGACGTCACACATTCTGTAACGCCAAAAAATTTCATTTTATTTAAAAATAATTTTCTAGTCGTTTGAGATTTTTCCGAATCATTTTAGGAATAAAATATATCATTCTATTTGATTTTTATAATAAAAATAAAGGATAATTATTTATTTTTAAGATGACGATTATCCATTAAAGATAATTGTGAAATTTACCCTAGGGTGAATGTGTAATTAAATAAAAGTTTAATTGCGGTTAGACCCTTAAAGAAATCTATAAATAGGGGTGGAAAATAAAAATCTTTATACGAATATTCAAAAACACTCACGGTACTTTGTTAGAAAATTCTCTCTTTCTTTGGTCAACTAGCAGTATTTGTAGTTGATTGAAATTTTAATCCAACTGACCACATGATGACTGGGATGCTGTATTCCACAACATCTGGTCAACCACAAATGTTGTGGTCGATGAAGATGTTGTGAAAACAACATAAACAACATTTTTGGTCGACCACAACATTTGTGCTCGACCAAATTTGGTTGACCGCAAGTATTGTGGTTAACTGTAAAATAATATTATTTATATTTTATTATTATTCTTTATACTTTTTTAAATGATAATTTATACGATGTAGGAGTTAGTTATTCAAACATTGTGACTAATAGAGATAAATATGATAACTCTATCTACAATACAAAGTTTAATTTGTTGAGTATATATGCTTCCTACGTGCGATGCGTGAATGACATATGTTCACTTTTGTGCATTACTTGTGTATTAGTAGATTGATATTATTATGCCTTGCATAAGATGTTTCACGCCATGTGTAAATCCATTGAGTATCATGTACATGTAGATGATTATCAGCCATGAGGAGTATGTCATGATATTATCAGCCATCGTAAGGTGATGAGTTGAGTGATGATAATGCAATGGATGATTGCGTAAGGTCCCCATATAATGCATTGCCTATATGGCCGTTCGGGTAGATACGCCACTTGGGGAAATGTATCCCTAATGAGTGTTGGGAGCTCGGCGGCTGGCTGACCAGGGTATCCATACTGGACGCAGTGTTGGAAGCCTGGTAGTTTGGTAGATTATATATATTTATTGGATGCAGTATAGTCGTCGTATATTTATATATGGTCAGGCCATGTCTATTGATCTTGATAAGTACTTGGCGATGGTTAAGGCATGGTAAGTCCTTAGAAACAAGGCATATGCGTACAAATGGTTTGGCTTATTGATGATGAGCACATGCGGTGTTTTATACGTAGGACGTGGACCCTGTGTGCTTGGTTAATTGTGTGGGAGCATCACTTCATTTATTAGATATCATGAACCTGCTAGGCATGTTATCATGTTTACTGAGTCTTTATGACTCACGTAGTTACTTTGTACTGTAGATTTATGTACCAACATTGGAGCAATGAAAGTTTAAGGAAGGTCTAACTGCGATACGCTGTGTCATTCCAATTCTATCGGGGTAAATCATTATACTCCACTGTGCCGAATAAAATACTATATTCTTGAGGGGTGAGGTGTTACACATTTGCAACCTCAAAACCACGGCCACACCACTACAACCAACACTACTCATTGCAAATATACATTGAAACCCTAGCCATCGTAACAAGACACTGGTGACAAACAAAACAAGCCAAAGTGATCTAATTTCTCCAAAACAATGTCACAAAAAGGCAAAATTAGGGTTTCTGTTTTGGAAATCAGATTGCAAAAAACACGTTTTTCGTCTGTGCCGTCGTCACAAGTTGAACTCGAGCCATTTAAGATCAAAATTTTAAAAAAAAACCCTAATTTCAAAATCAAATTCAGATAAAAAATACCCTAAAATTGAATCCCCAATTTCGAAATCAAGGTACTGATGGCGCGCAGTGGCGGCTGAGTGGTGGCAGCGGCATTGCGTAGATGCCTTCTGGTGGTAATGGTGTGGCGAGAGAGAGAAAGAATGAACGGTGGGTTACGTTTTTGAGTTGCTAACTAATGACATCATTAACAACTTAGTTTAACATTATCAATGTGGATGCTCTAAGTAAGCATGTCAACTAGTTGGGCCTTACCTCAAATAAATGAAAAGGACTCCTTCATTCAAACCAGTCCAGTAGCAATTTAATTTATTTCATTTTATTTTAAGTTTAAACTAGATTTCCACCCGTGCAACAACTCTAAAGGAATTTTATGCATAAAATGTGAAATTATGTTTATCACGTTTGATGTCATAAAAAAACTACAAAATATCTTTTGCATGGAATCAATATGCATCTCACGTTTTGCAAGTAGCATGTAATTGATTCTATATTTTGATGATATAATTTTGAAATTCTTGTTATTAGTATCGTTGAACCAATAATTTTATTAATTCTTGTTTTTTTATTTCCTTTAAAGACAATAAAACCCAATGACATCATTCTATGCTTCACACCCGTGCGTACGGACACACTATTCTTCACACTCGTGTGTTTCACGGACACCTTATGCCGACAAAGTAAAATATAATTGAATATGAGCTAAGTTCTATCTTGAACTATATCTCCACAAAATCGACGTGTAATGAGACACAAGGGAGAATATTAAAACTCAAATAGTACCTGTCAAAGATTACAAACTCGTCTAAAAATAGTTTTTTAAAAGTTATTGCATAGGCTTCTTTAGAATTTATTACATAATAATCTTAATTTAAAGTTGCATATGGGAAGAGCAATTCATAGAATCCAACCAATGGTAAGTTGACAATGAGTTGCTATCAAATTCACATCAATAGGACATAAAAATATGAAAAAAAACTTGTCATTATAAAAAGACATTCCAAATGAAAACATCGCGTTTATATAAATCGTACACGTTCTTATGCTTAGTTTTATTTCTTTTTGATTTCATAGAATATCGCAATTAATCATCAAAATATAGCTTGTAACTATACCAATCTTTTGACAAAAAAAATCACATCATGAAGGGCAAAAAATAAAAAATCAAAATAATAATCAAATATAGAATAATTGCTTTTAAGTTTTTTTTTTTTTTTTCAAAGAATTCACTTTATACATATAATCGTCAATGTATATAACAATTTTTCTGTCAAAACAAAATTACATCCCTGTATTAATTTTAATCTTCTCTTATGATTAATAATTATTCGCAATTTTCCTTTTAGCAAGATTTATTAATTTTCCTTCCTAATATTTGGTTGTACAACTTAAATGGTATGATATCCAAATTTATCTTATCATCATAATAAATGTTGATAAGTAATCCCTTCAATTAACGATAACTCACTAGTTGCATTTCTTCTCTTGAACCGAGTTTTCAAATTAAAAGGAAAAAAAGATGGTCAACCAGTCTTTGACCGATTTTTCGGGTTTTCAAAAGAAAACCTGAGACCGGATTGAGATTGGCCGATCTGTGGAAACCAATTATTTTGGCCAAAAATCTGGACCAGGACTGGCCCGTTTGGTCCAGTTCGGGCCGGTTCAATCGCTTCTGGTTTTTTTTGCACACCCCTAATTAACGTCTAAGAAAAATCTTATATGGTGCATTATGTAATTTCCAGGTAGGACAAATATCAATATGAGAAATGGTTTTAATTCAAAGATGAGTTTTTTAATCTATTTCAATTCTTATTAGGACGGTAAAGTAATTTCCGTGAGTTATTTAATTATTACTACCCAATTATATGTGATGACAAATGACTCAAGAAAAATACTTAGTCTTGAATAATAGAACTTCCATGAAACATAAGTTTTTTTCCCCTTTTGAAAAGGGTTTTATATAGTATTTGACTATACTAATTAAAATATAGCTATTGATATGCATTGATGGGTTGTGGACAATATATTATATGAAAGTTTATGTAAAAATTTAACTAATTACTAAGCTTTCAATGGACTAATTTTTTCCACTATCGATTTACTTAAGTGAAAAACAAACAAAAAAAGAATAAAATGAAAGGTCATATCAATTATCGGTAATTTGATGAGTTTCAAATAAGGTAAAAGTCCATGAAATTAAGCATCGCAATACATTTAGAGTCTGATTTGCATCAATTAGTAGATGACATCAGCTGTGACATCATTATGCATTTAGGCGGGAAAGATTAAAAATTGAGCTTATAACACCAGATAAATCAATTCAATTGTGCCAGACAAACTCTTGTTTAATATATATATATATATATATATATTTGATCAAAGAAATCACATTTACAAATCTTCGAAATTTACATGTATTACACAAATATTTACTATTCAGATCCACTCATTTTCTGTATGTTTTTCTTAAAGAAATAATTTTATTCAACTATTGAATCAAAGAGAACTACATCTGATATAAACAGAGGAGAAAAATAAGACCATTCAATAACTTCTTGAAAAGATAATGGCCCTAGTTAGTGTGTGTAACTTGATTTGTCAATCTTCTAGCCCAATTAAATGTGACACTAGGAATCTTCCTAGCTAGAAGTCGACAATTATCAATAGTCATCGAGAAGTAAGAATTATCTTCCGCATAAGTTGATTTTCCCTCTTACTTAAAAGAAAAATTAGAAAAAGTTGTTCCCTAATGGTAACTTATTCTTCAAAAAGACAAAAATCACAACAGAAGACTATTTACTGTGGGTCCTATAATCTGCATCAATTCGTGTCACTAATATTATTATTTTCATTTTCTTTTAAAAATTCTTTGCGAAAATCCCACAAGATTTTGTTTTCTCCCAAAAAAAAAAAAAAAATGGTCCTTGATTTCCAGACCTATATAAGCACGTCTTTTCCATTAGGCTCTAGCCCAAGTTAGCCAATGCATACGAATTGAGTGAGATCTAAATATCCCATTTCTAACATTTGACGTTTATCACGAAAATCAAACTTAATAGATTAAATTAATCAAAAAGCACATTCTTATGTCTAACTAGAAATAAATAAATATTTTTTAATATAGATGAAAAAAAAAGTTGTGTCAAGCAAATTTTGTCTTCATCCATAGAGATTGATATGGAAGACAATAATAAGAATCTTTAGACAATAATACTACTGAGGAATGATTTGGAGATATCGGATGTTTCTTCTATAAAGATACCCGTTGTATGTGGTATTCTCCCCCACTACTTTTATTCAAACTTGTCAAACTTCTAAATTGAGAAAAAATTTTATAACTTAATAAGTATCGTAGTCCGCCCTATAGGCAAAATAAAAAACTGATTTGTGAATTTATGATGTCTAATTTATTATTAAATTGGGACATTTAAATTCTTAGTTGGTCAGGAGTACCGTATTGGAATATCAAGATTTTTTCCTTAATTGGGAAAAAAGTGAAAGTTGGAAACTATAGTAATGCTCCTATACTTTCATTTCATGCATCGAGATTCCAAGTGCACATGGAACAAGGAGAACCAAAATTTGAAATTCTTCTTGTGAATAGTTTTCAAATATAAGTGCTTGCAAAAGTTAAGAGAATAAATCTATTTAGTCAAAATTGGGAATTGAAATTAATGTAGGCAAATATTCGAATCCATTTTCTTTGAAATTATTCAGTCATGAGGAATCCATAGTACTAATGCATTTAGTTGATTATTATTCTCTAATTGGGTAATATCTTGGATCGGTGATGCTCATGCAAGTATCTATTTGATATTGTAGTTATGTTTAATTATGTCTTGTCGAGTGGAGCATTAGACAATATTGGCCAAAATAAAAGGCTATTTTATCATATGTCCTTCAAGTAAAGAATTATCACTATCACGATTGATCCTTTTATTGGTGTAGAGATCATCTTCTCGCTTGAGCACACTCACCTTAGATGCTAATAAAATTTTTCCCCTACATCGAATTTGGGGTTCTTGCTTCTTTTAGACAACAAAGGATCTGGATTTATCTTCTTTTTGAATCATGCTATATACATATGCAGGGTAGGCCATGTGATTTTAGGGGTCCTAGGTGAAAAATACTACCTCCGTCTTAAAAAAATGGTCCATCTTTCTTGTTTCATATGTCTCAAAATATGGTCCAATTTCCTTTTTAAAAAGTAGTTGAAATGTTAATTCTCATATATACGCATATTTAATGTGCATATTGTTATTAAAAAAATAAAATTATTAAAGTGAAATAATTAATAAATGAAAGGGTATAATAGGTAAATGATGTTAAACTTTATTTTTTCAATACTATTAAATGAATTTTTTTTAATCTGTGTGTAAAGTTGACATGGACCATCTTTTTGGGACGGATGTAGTGTAATATAGCACGTATTTGAAAATTGGCAAAATAGATAAATATTTTAAACAATATTCAAATTTCAAAAGGACATTTCATTTCAATAAGCTCTAGTGTTAGTCATATGATCATGATGTACTATATATCGGGCGCAAGATCAATTTCACATTAGTATATACATTATTTTCATTTTATTTTTTGAACATATGTTGGGAAACTCGACTATGTTAACATTTAGCCGTTGCTGGATAGGGACCCTAGCTTACGCACCTACTATCATGGCCGTCCGTGTACATATGATGGAAACACATATGATACATGATGGTACTTGCCAAATTTTCTGTTTTATATTTTTAATTTTAAAGGAAAGTTAGTCAAAATAATTTTATCCACACCTTCCATGGAATCCACAACTATTAAGAGCCATTATCAATTTTAATTTAAGTTCTAACTAATTTCATTTCTATCTTAATAATAAAATAAAGATAAATGCCTAAATTTTATATCTATGCTTTGTTCGTTCAAACTGTAATTTCTATCTAACCAAGAAATTGCTTCGGAGAAAGTATTCCTCCTTGCAGCTACAAATGTAGACCATTCGACACATTTGGACAAGGTTGGTTACTTCTATTGAACAAATTATCAAAGTTTGAACGAATAAAGGGAATTCTCAAAGACTATTCAATTGGTAGCATCAAGCATGGATATTGACTTTACGGCGTGTGTGTCTATACTTTATTTACTTCTAGAACACTATGCTCTCGAGTCTCCAGATTGCAGTGGTTGGGCTTGACTTTAAGGTATAATCACGTGGTACCTCTTTAATTTACAGAAGATCAGATTATACAAGACAGAACAGGACATGACGGGATAGGATGTGAGATCGACTTCAAAGAAAGGGTAGTTGCCTATATGCTTATGCAAGTAGTGGTGAGATTTATTTCAATTCAAACCTGTCACTATTGTTTGGTGTGTTCAAACTTTCTAGATAATAACATTTAGTTTTCTTTGGTATTTCAGTTTGACTGGCACATGATATATTATATATCTATCCTTTTTAGCTGGTAACCAAAATTTTGCCTAAAAATCAAAAAAGAGAGAGAAAAAAAGTGTAGGCCCCTTTTACCATTATTCTACAAACACCATAGCCCTCCCAGGTAAATGAGATAAGGCCCTCAATGGTCCTGGTCATTTCTTGTGTTTGTATATAGTCATTCTCCTGTGATTCTCCCATTTTCCCACCACCCCACCATCTGAGGTTACTGCTAACTCTCCCTTTTGGTTTCCCCATGTGTTTGTGTCGAAAATGTTCTGCAAATTTAGCTAAGTCACCCTCCCAACACCCCACCTTTCCCCCACCAAGCACTGCAGGACAACATTCTTCTTATCCTTTGCCCATCTCTCTTTGTTTGGATTTTTGCTCTTTCTTCTGGCTCTCGTTTCGAGTCTCGATAGATAAATCGATACATCCCAATTGGACGTATCAGGGCGTTAATGGGGCCGGAGACCAAGAAGTGAGTTATTTATGCCAAAGGTCTAGTTGCGCTCATTCTTGAAGTTCAATGCATTTTCTTCATGTTTTAGGTATATAAAATAAACATTTTTCTGCTGCTTTTCTTGCAAGAAAGTTTGGTTTCTTGATTATCCATGGGAGGGTCTGAAATGATTATCCCTCCTCTGTTCATCTGCCCCATAAGTCTGGATTTGTTCAGAGATCCAGTTACTCTATGCACGGGGCAAACTTATGATCGATCCAGCATCGAAAAATGGCTTGCTGCTGGGAACTTCATATGCCCTGTTACAATGCAGAAACTCCATGATCCTTCGATGATTCCGAATCACACTCTCCGTCATCTGATCGATCAATGGCTCAATTCCGGTACCCAAATCGATCCTGTTTACCTTAGAATACTCGACTCTGAAGGTTCAATTGCTGCAATCAAGCACAATCTTGAGTCAAATGAATCCGCATTGGAGAATAAGCTCGAAATACTCGAGATCATCTATGGTTTAGCTGACGAGCTTCCCCTGCAGAATACTTGTTTGATACAATTAGATTTCTTCTGTTTATTGATAGATTTGATTTTCAGAAATGCAGAAGGTTCACATTTTCAAGAAAATTTGAGGATTGTAGAAAAAGCATTGATTTGTGCTCTGAAATTGTTGCCATTTAGTGATTTGGGGGCTGTAAACATGCTCAAGGAGGAGTCTAAATTTGATAATCTTGTTTTCTTGTTTCAAAAGGGAAACATGGCTATCAAGAAAAGCTTGTGCCGTTTAGTGGAGGCAATTGCAAAAGGTTCAGAGACAAGAGAACTTTGCTATAAGATCGGAAATTCCGCCGCTATTTTGCAAGAAATCATTCATATTGTTCACAGCAATTCCGAGGCTGAGGAGGCCGTGATCAAGGTCATATCAGCACTATCTTTGACAGAATCCAATCGCGAAAAGCTAGTAAAAGAAGGTGCGATCGAAGAACTCATGGAGTACATTTCCAAATCCAAGAAACACCAAAGGAACTTAGCGCCTCGGGTGGTGTCCATAATTGAGAATCTTTTAACGGTAGAGTGCGCAAAACCGGCTATTATCAATCACCTTTCCGGCTTAAATGCATTAGTGAAGTTGGTTTTCAGAGTATCAGATCATGAAGGTAGTGAGAGTGCTGTAAATTCATTACTGATTTTGTGTAGTGAGTCAAAAACTGCAAGGGAAGAAGCCATTTCTAGTGGGGTTTTAACTCAGTTGCTGCTGCTGCTTCAAAGCCAGTGCAGTGGGAGGACTAAAACTAAGGCACGAATGCTACTAAAGTTGCTTAGATCAAAGTGGAATGAAGACTCAAAATATGCCTTTGTAACTCACAAACATTGAGTATGGAATCTTCATTATTGTATAGTTGATTCAAAACTATAACCCTTTACTTTAATGATGATGATGATTGATGATCTTTCTAACAAATCACATGGTTTCGAGTTTGGTACACTGCACTGAACTATACCATACATGATCCTGTTATAGAGTTAACGCGAGTTCTATTTACAGAGTTCGTGTGCTTACATGACAACACTTGATTTGAACTTTGAAGGAAAACTGATGGGCTCAGTGTTTTGTATAAGTACGGAAAAATGATAGGCTCCGTAACGGAGCTCGCTTTGGCTCTATAGAAAAATTGCATCTTATACACTACAGTCCAGTATTATATATCAAATATGCCTTACATGTTTTCTAATATACTTGTGGATCTTGCCAATTTCCTTAACGTTGTTGTAGATGCTTCAAGATACACCCTTTAGTCTTCAATTTGTGCCTGTTTGCTAATATTTTTATTCTATCTCCTAAATTTAGAGCCGATAAACCCAGACGAAATACTTGAACAAGTATAACCTCATCTAGTTTTGAACTATCAATTGCTCAAATTATTGTCCTATAAAGTTAAAGACAAGTGTTTGTTGGGGAGGTTGAATTATATGTTTGTACTCAAAAAAAAGGTGGAGCATTATTGCTTTAAAGAATTTCATATTGCTAAACCCAACAGAGGGATTGGTTAACTAATGATGTTATCCTATTACAAAAACAAATAGAATGTAACAAATGAAGGAGAAAAAGTAGGATTTTATTAAACAAAATGGACAAAATAAAATAATGACAAACACATTGTAAGAACCGCAAGTGAAGAAAATGGGGAAGATTGATGTAACCCCTTGAAAAAGTCTAACTTTGCCATAATTTTTTTTTTTATGTTAATGTGTATTAGTTAAGTGGGCATACTTGAGATATCAAAATAAGGAAGAGTGAAGTTGAAGTACCCACTTAATAATTACTTATTTAACAAATAATTGTACCATCTTCTAAAATTAATAGTTAAGACTTTTTTAAGCCTCATTCAATTATTTTTTATTAGAGTGCTATATTTGATGAGAAAAATTATAATAAATATTATTATAAATATAATAATATTATTATAAGTCTGACAGTTGAAGCTTAATACATGTAAAGGATCGTTTCTTATACAACTTGGTCTGTGATAGACTATTTAGTGGGTTGGCTTGTCTCCATAGTTGATTCTCGCTTGTAAACGCACATACTTTAATATTTCACAATTGAACATAATTAGGCTTTACTATAGTCTCATACTGGAAAACTTATGTAGGAATCATTTATTAGTTAGACACGTAGATTCAGGGTCTAAAAGTGGTATTAAAGTCAAGTCCCAAACTTAACCATATGAGGACTTGTTTGAAATGTTTTATTTTTTCCATTTATGAATTCGATCTACCATTATTTGACTGTTAATTTGACAACTACTTAACAATCACTACACAGTGGTAACTAAAATTATAAATTTAGACAATAAAAGGAGAATAAAGAGGTTCAAACAAGCTCTAAATCACCACCACTCATTTTCACTCATTATAAATTCTTTTTATAGATCGACTTTATAAATCTAACCAAACGGGCTCTGAACTGCAAGAAATATATCTTGATTGTAATTATAATGAACAAAGACGAATGGCAAAGTTGGAGAAGTCACCATGTTTGGCACTTCAAGGGGAATATTATGAAGTGAAATTCAAAATTCCTTATTATGATTTGGTGTATGAAGCGTGGGTCATGAATCGAATTGGTCAAGCCTCAAGCGTCCATTTATGGATTATTGGCTGGAATAGGAATTTGATTCAATGAGAGGTTGCTTTTGGTTGATAAGATGGCAAGATGCGTAGTAGACCTTTCTAAAGCAGTAGGAATCAAACTCAAGATTTGCAGCCCATTTTTCTTTATTATTATGAGATTCTAGACTAGATGGGACAATGGCTTGTGGATGTTGGGTGGCTTTCAACTTTCAACTCTATAGCCACCCCTCCCCTCTATCCCCATTTATTTCTGCTTTTAATGTCATTACTAACAAGCTATTGTAAATGTCCTTATATGGGTTTTTGTTAAAATTGTTTTTATTGATACCCAAATTTTGGAGGGTACTGTTCAATAAGTTATAACGTGTAGTTGTATAGATTTGTTCAAAAACCAATTATAAATGACTTTCGGTTATGCACCACCCACTATGCTCACATTTTTGACTTACTTGGACGGCCACCTAAGCACGCCTGCATAATAAAATTTTGATCGATTGAGTAGGCAGCAATAGTGTAATTTGCCCTTCATATGTTTGTATTTTAACTTACAAGGTTTTTACAGCACTATCATCTGTATATGGACTTGTAAAGAATAATTTACAAGTAACATGGTTAATTAGATCGAAATATATCAAACTCGGTCCAAGCTAGTGCCCGAGGATCTTGGCCTAATATTCAGATAGTAGAAAATAACATGTTAGTGTTAATCCAATACCCGAAAAGATTATAATTTTATTCTATTTACCTTAAAAAGGTAGTGTACATGTAGATATGTATACGTGTATTGCTTGAACTTTAGACCTAATTAAAGATGCTATTATCCAAAATTATTTTGTATTGGTGCTGGTAGGCATGATCACTTTTTAGATTCTCACTAAAAACGAATACCGGCAAAAGTTTTGTGAGGTCTATGAAATTTGAAATAGTTAGAATTGAATAGTGGTCAAATAAAAAAGTATACATTTTAGTAAATTAAAAACAAGAATCGAAAGATAAACACAAAAATTGCCTATGACATTGGAAAGTAAAAATTAGTGTCAAAACGTGAACCCTGCAAGTCCACATTTTCGGCAGCCAGTTGGTGCCAATTTAGCGAAGTCAAAAGAAAAATACAGAATAGACTATTGGGTTATATATTATCAAAAGACTCAAAATTCTGGGTCCGAAATAGAAAAATTTATAGGAAAATTATTACTCTCCCGACACATAGCCTCATGTTATTGGGAACCATGTGGAAGAATACTTCCCCTAAGGGAGAATACTACCATCTATAAAAGGACCGTCCAAAATAGCTCCTTACCCACCATATAAATAGAAAACAAAGACAAAATAAAATGAAAATAGCAATTCTAAGAGGACATGAAAAGGGGGACATTATTATGTGACATTCTCATGTGGCACATATTTATTGGGTGATAATTATATAGCTACTTTTTCATCGTCTAATACAAATATGTCACATAAAAATGTCACTTAATAATGTCTCATGTCCCCCAGATTTTTTCAAATAAAAATACACAACACCCCCCCCACCCCAAAAAAAAGAAACTAATAATAATAATAATAAATAAATAAATAAATAAAATAAAATAAAATGGTTCAGGTGCCCCGAAATAAGGAGATTTCACAATAATAATATAGATTAATTGGTTTTTTTGTGAAAAGCATTGTACTTCCAATCAAAGTATCAATAATGCACTATCATGAAAAGCAGACCTATTTGGACACTTCTTCTTTGAACGCCTCTTGAAAATTCTACTTTAGGAAAAAAGACATACATCTTGAAAATTAAGTAGAAACAGAACATCTTGAAAATTATGCTTTATGAAGAAAAAATGAACAGAATGTGTGATGCGTAAGTTAGAAATATTCATAAAAATGAACAGAATGTGTGATGCGTAAGTTAGAAATTATCAAAATAGAACTTACCAAAATATGAAGTTAAATAGAGTACGTAAATTACCATCCACCCAAAAGAACATGTGATTCAATGCTACCTGACAACATAAGTACCTAGGTTGGTAATTATAAAAATGTAAATGCAAGCTAAAGATTCCCATGTGGGAATAGATTCTAGCATATATTGCTATACGGCTATATTGCACAAATTCATAGATTTTTCAAGTAGTATTTTTTTAAAGGTGATTTGATTTATAATTCTGGATGTGTAATCTTGACAATAGATTCACAAAGTTCTGTTGATATTTTTAACAAATAGTTGCCAATTTGGTTGCCTTACTAGTTAGCTAACTATTAAGTCAAAAATGGCAAGGAACCTGCTATATAAGAGCATCTCCAATGCATGGTCTTGGATATTGGGTGGTAAAGAGGAGAAAGATAAAGAAAAGATGATTATTTTAACTGAATATTGGTGGAAAGAGATGTAGGAAAAAAAATAGAGAAAAGGAAAAAAAATAGAGAAAAGTGAAAAGGATGAGAAAGATATATAGAAATTCAATAATAATGATAAAATAGTAGTGTGGAAGGTGGAGACGAAGGTGTATTTGTAGATCTTACACGTGACATGAGGAAGGAAAAATGAGAAAAAATAGTGTAAATGAGAAAGAAGTGATTAAAAGAAAATAGAAAAAAAAAAGATGAAACAAATTAGACCCGTCAATTTTTATGTGTGTATCTCTCTCCCCTTTGACTTTGAAGGAGGACATTTAGCAGTAGAGATGCCCTAAGCTACCTTTTAGTCTATTACCACCATTGCCTTACAAGGGAAGAATGTTGAAGTCATAAATTAATGAATATAGATATTTTAAATAACAGATTATCTTTAAGAATGATGAGTATGTCAAATATGATTGAATTGAATTGTAATGTATATGCATATACTCTTCTAGGTCTAGTGATGGATTTTCATCGTCAATACACAAAGATCTCCTAACTCGGTTCCAAAATCTTCACCTTCTGGTTGAGGAAACTTACAATAAGAACGATACAAGTCTAAACCAAATGATAACAAAGTCATAAATCCCCCCAAAAAAACCAATGGCAAAATGATAATTAGTCCACCTTTAGCTCTTATATCAATGCCTTAGAACAGGAATAGTCCCTTCAATTTATTTCTATTTATTCATGTCTTGTTTAAACCAGTGTTGAAGAAATTAGGCGAATAAAATGAAGGAACTCTCGATATGACGTGCAAAGTTCTAAAACTTTACAGATTAAAATGACTAACCCGAAAGTTGGAGGGCTTGATGTTCAATTGTCAAAGGACCTGTTTGAAAGGAATTAACGTGTCCAATTGTTACTATTATTATAGGGATGAAAACAATAAAGAGAAAAGTTCAGAGACTTGTCACACAATTGATATTTACGTGAAAGCAAGAGGTCAATTGTACAATAGCAAACTATTTTTTCTTGAAAACTCAAAATGATAATATCTACGTATTTTTCATTAGATTCACATTTACTACATAAATTCTACCCCTCGTTTATTTCTCTAAGTAGTTTGTGCTAATTCTTTTTATTAGTATTTCTATTGTTTTCATCTCAGTGATTGTAACTAATGAATGAATTATGGACTTGTTTATCGAGAGACGACTTTAAGCCATAAAATATATATATATATATATAAATCAATCAAGGGATAGGGTTATGCTTTTGAAATTTGTACAACTAATGTAGATTGAAATTCAAAGTAATTTATCTATCTAAATTTCTTGCTATCGAATGTATTTGGTCGCAGCAACGATATTCACGCATTCAAATAAAGCGGTTTAATTAGTTAGATATAGGGCTAATAATCTGATGTCAAGAAGAATTAATTAAACTAATTATAGTATTTATTACTAACGGCTGACCGTTTACCTTTTTTTAAAAAAAAAAGAGGGTATTTGATGTGAAGCTGTAAATCTAGCAATCCCTCATGACAGTAATTGAAATTTCGCTTTTGCAGTCATCTGTCACGTTAGATGTTTAGATTTAAATTAAATAAACTCAATTTAATGATTTTGAATTTTGTCAAGATTAATAAAGTGATAATTGAACTAATAATGTTGATAATCTGGACTCGTTGGCTCCATTATTATTAGGGAAAATTACATATAATTGAAATAATAATGTTGATAATATGGACTCGTTGGCTCCATTATTATTAGGGAAACTTACATAAACCCGTTTCTTTTGTTCCTAATTTTAAATATCATGCTACTAATTTTAGTTTTACACTAATCAGGTGCTAAACCAACCCCTCACACCCCTAATATTCGTCTCTCTCTCTCTCTCTCTCTCTCTCTCTCTCTCTTCCCGCGTCTCTCTCCGGCGACCCTCCTCTCCCTTCAGCAATCCCTATTCAACGATTTCTCTCCTGCGATCATTATCATTCGCGCTCTCTCTTCAGAGAAAGAAAAAACAGTGTCTGTGCAATTTAATTGAAAATTGATTTTAGGATTCCAGTTTTTGTCGTGAATGAATGTGATTCTGAATTCTGATTTCACAATGATATGTGTTTCTTCGATCTGAAATTTTGACTTCTGATATGTATTTGTCTAGATTCTAACCACCTATGTGATATGTTTTTATTGACTACCCGCCAGTCATCTAGTGGTTTTTTCAATAAGTTGTTTGCTTTTAGTTTGTTGTGGTGGTTGTGACCGGATTTGATTTCGGCACTTGTGACGGATCTGATTTCATATTAGAAACCGACGGAGGTAGTTGTGTTGAATTGTGGTGAGGAAGTTTAGGTTTTCGGATAGTGAAGGAGAGATTTTAGGGTTCTGATAGTTGATTTTGTGGTGATTATGATATTGTAACTAGCGAGTCACAATTCGTCAAATTGGCATCAATGTTCACTACTCATTGTTGGTTCAATTGGCACTATTCATCAAATTGTTGACAAAAACGACGTTGTTTTGGTACATTCCGTTTTCTTTTCTTTTTCCTTCAATTTCCTGTGGCAATTTTTTTCACCAAAATCCGAGCGGCAAATACCGTCTGGCGTCTCGTCGTTTCAAGGTAATCAACAATGTCTCGCATCTTTTTCTCCATTTACTTGTTCTCCTAAGAGATTTTTCTTTGGGGGTTTGTTTTGTGATTTTTTTCCTTTTTTCTAATTTTTCATATACATTGAATTTAGAAATGGGTCACTCCTCGCAAAGCACGTTCTGTTCGAATTTGTCGTTCTATTTTTCTCTTTCAATTTTGTTTATGATTTCTTTTTTTTTTTTTAATTGACTTATTAGTAAGAAAATGAAAATGAGGTTTAATGCCCTAATCACATTTATGTAATATATCAGGTATATTGGTTTAATTAATCATATATATATATATATATATATTTTTTTTGTTACGCAGAATATGATTCTTTCACAAGGTGGAGTCGGTTAGGTAAAAATGACATCTATTCTTACTTCGGATTGTTCACGCCAGCCTAATTGTCCTCTTTTTCGATTTGAGTTTAGTTAAGGGAATCTATTTTAGCTTGCCTTTATTGATGAAGATGACCAGATGAGCAAAATCTTTAGTCTAAAATTTACTATGAGAAGATACTGAGAGTAATGAACTAAACATTTAAAAGAAGAAAGTTTGATTGCTTAATTGATTCAAGTAAACATTCTACATTTTGTAGCATAATAATTGTTTACTCAGTGGAGTTTAGGCTGTGAAGTACAACCAATTGCATTGGTTGAAATCAAGAAAGTTTATTTGCGTTGTTAAGAACTGTTAGAATAACAAATTTTGGAGAAAAAGATAATGGTAGAAAATTCTGTAAATGGACAGATGAATGGATAGCATTTTTTTGGGTGCTGATAGGGAAGAGACTCTCATTTATTTGAACCATTACACTAATAATTACCAAAAAAGTTTCTACACAGATTGTCTCTCAATTTTGCAAGCTTGTAAAAGAGTCTTACTTCTTTCTAAGAGAAATGTTGCATTTGAAGTATTAAATAAAGTCGAGTAGATTAATACTTCTAAATCTTCCCCCCCCCCTTCCAATCTCATGTTTAATCAATGCGAATTTTTCAGAATATAATATATATATATATATATATTCCTATTCCATCAACATCCAACTCTTTACATGCGTTAGTGTCACTGTTACATGGCTCAACTATGGATCTTCTAACTATCACAGTCCAACTTCAGAACCCGACGACTTTGCTGCTAGAACGGCAAAAGATTTTCTTATGCCTATAGATGCCCAATGTTTAGAATCTGAATCTCACATCACTTTTAAGGAAACCTTAAAGGTAAAATCATCGAGTAAAGTAATTTAATATATTTCAATCCTCGACCTATTCTTCTCACTAAAATTAATGATCCCTAAATTGTCGGTCCCAGTTTCTTTGGTTAGTATATGACTACTTAGTTGTCCTGTATCATGAAACTTTTAAGTGCTTTTGAGATTTTCTAATGATATTGTTTCAGTGGATGCATGGTCAGTTAATATGCAATGGAACTAAGATTTTAGGAAATGTATGCAACTTCAACTTTGTAGTTTTAATGTTGTAAATTGTTAGTGGAAGGCAGAATACAAGCTTTTGGAAAAATGAGAGTTGCTTGATGTTTAGGACACATTATTTTCTTAGATCTCATTTCAGTTTTCTACCAATCTGATTATTTGATTGTAAAAGACCTTTGGTTCTACTTGCCTAGCAAATTTATTATGCATAATAATTGCGAGTGTGTCACTCTAAATATTCAATTTCCTACTAAATCCAATTGGTTTCGGGTGGACTGGATTTACTGAATGTGTTTTAGAAAGTTTTGAACCACATTCAAGTATTTGTTTCAATCTCGAAATATTTCTGGACTTGAAGTATCTATTAGCATTTTTTTTCACTGGTTGGTAACTTGAGAGTTCAAACTCAACCCGGTTAAAGTTCTTGAATTTGATAAAATTCCAAGTTTTTGGGATCTTGAAATCAGTTAGTGTAAATTTTGAAGTTTATGGGTCCTTTTTCCCTCTCTTTAAATGTAAACAAGACTTTTGGTGAAATATGTTGATCTTCATTGAAATTCTAAGCAGAAAGCATATTTGTTTTAGATTAATTTATGGATCAAATCTAACAACAAATTATGTTTCCTAAGCATTTATGAATTTTTTTGTTTCTTCATTAGAAATTTTGAGGTAGCTACCATCCACACTTCTTATATGAGCTCTTTTATTTCTCTCTTATTTATGAGATTTATCTATTTCAGTGATTGTTTGATTCAAACTTAGTCTTTAAATAATTTAAGATAACTTATAGTGCACATTTGTTACATACAAACAAGATTTGTGAAGGGTATATAAAATGTGAGGTGATATACTCTTTACCTTTAGTTGAATACAGTTCAATTCAAATGGTTGATTGGCATAACATTAGTTAATATTTTAGCCCCTTATCTCGTCTTGAATAAAAGATGGGAGAGTTTTATGCAATCAATTTAGTTGGTTTGGCTTATGAAAAATAGTTTTCAACAATTAATTTATGACTTTATCTTTAGGAATTAATTTGTGAGTGCCTGGTGAACTTGTGTTCTCCCTCTGTATTTTTGGTTGCCATGAACATGTGTTCTCTTACTGTGATAAGTAAAATTTTTCATGCAAAATAGTTTGGTGTTCACTTGCAGTCTCTACATGATCCTATACCTTTGCCTGAAGTTTGTCGATACAGGAACACATTATCTTTGAGGCCAACACTTCTGGGATCAGCTTATCGAATTAGAACAGAAGAAAGTATCTCTTTAGGACGAAACCCCTTCTACAACAACATAACATTGCAGAATGTAGAGTATCGTCATGCATAGTCAAAGCACCTTAAGTATCAGATATATGAGGGTAGTTTTTGAGAACAAGTTTGAACATCAACAATATTGAATTCTTTAATGTTTGAATCTGTCCTTTGACAAAAGGTGCCAGAGCATGATGGAAGCATAATATAAGATTTTTATTTTTATTTTTTTTGTGGTAAATGAAATTGCATGAGAATGAATTTATTGGTTCTTGGCGGTAAGATGGATAGAACTCTTTACTTCTTTAAAGACAAGATCATGATTAGGTGATTAGTTGTAGAAGTGTACATTGTGGTTTTCAAGAATATATCAGGGATTCTCTTTTTCGTGTCTTGTATTTTGTATTAATTTATGTCAGAACACTTTGCAAAACTTTTGCTGTGTTTTGGAAAGATCTATAAATAGCAAGTTACATATTTTAAAATTTCCATTCATATTATCTCACATTTGTATTAAAATTTCCATTCATATCTTTTCTTGCTTAATTTACACTCTTGTCATAAAGATGAAACTGTCTTCCTTTTGTGCCCTCTCAAATTATAGTTCACTCCATTGAAAGAGTTTTTAGTGTTTTATTTTCTTTTTTTAATATATATATATATATATATATACACACACTCTTTATAGAGCTATGTATACTCACACAAATGGTGAAAAATTCTAAAAAGAGGTGAAAAATTTATAGAGCTATGTATACTCACACAAATGGTTGACGTAAACTACATTGATTATCTTACTTAAAATGGTGAAGAATTTACCTTTTTCACTTACGTTAGTTAAAATTCCTTAATCCTGTAAAATAAAAAATGAACCAATATTTTTGGGACAGGGAAGTATCTATAATGCTTATAAAAATTATGCTAAGTATTATTCTAATGAGTACAAAACTTTAAATGCATCACCTGCATCACGTACCCAAACTAGTATATATTATATATAAGAATGAATTTCACAAAATCAATTGGTAATATGGTCGTCTCCATCGATTTATTAAAAATGGATCGGGCAATTCAGCTAGCATGGCTCGTTTATAGCCACTAAAATTGGATTAGGCCCAATGGGCATGTTTGTTGCTCCTCTACTAGGGATGGACAAGTGGCCCAAAATAATCCAACACAAACACTTCACACTACTGTTCTAATAATGTTCTTTCATGTCTTCTTCTTCCTCCTCTTCACTCAATCAGCCTATCTTTGCACAAGAAATTAGTTAATTGTGAGGCTGCTTTCAAGTATCAACCAGACAAGCAGTACTGCTTTGTTGCTTGATGAGGAAACAGAGGCTGCAAAGCAAGTAAAAAAGAGTCACTTCAGGGCCGTTCAAGAAGCGTGTGAGGTCCATTAAAAAAAAAGAAGAAGAAGAAGAAGAAGAATAAGAAGAAGCGTGTGAGGTGCTGATAGAACCTATCAGAGAAGAAAAATCTATTATTCAACATATGAGTTCCATGTAAATTCCATATGATTTTGCTTCTCAGGACTTCTTCAAGTTCTTTGGACCTAAATTCTTGAAGAATGAGCGCTGGCTAGCTAGACAGCCAGTACAGACCATGCAGTAGATGATAACAATACACACAAAGAAGTCGATAGCTTCTATACTTTTTGGTATAGTCGTCGGCCCAAATATTTTGAGGGCCCTAAGTGAAACTCTGTGCGAGGCCCTATTTCCTCCTCTCCTCTATGTCCCCCTTTGATAAAAAAAGGAACAAAATCCTAACGAAATAAATCTATGAAGTTAAGATAAAAAATTCACAATATTTTGGTTTAAATTTATCTTCATAAATCAACTATCAACAATTTTGGTTTGGGTTAATTTCACAAATCGTACTCAACCTTTCAGTTTAGTCTCGATTTCGTCCTCAACCTTTATTTTGTCACCCCACAGCCCCTAACCTTTGATAAATATACACAAATCGTCCCTTTTTACACTATTCTATCAAAATTTTAACAAAAGGACGATTATACCCCCTTAAACCTTTTAAATTTTTTTTAAAAAAAGTTTGAAAATAATAAAAAACTTAAAAACCACCCCACCCACACACCCACCCACCCACCCACGTCCCGCTCCCCCCTTTCGGCCGGAAATGGCAGCAATTTTGTTAAAATTTTTGGTAGGATAGTGTAAAAATGGACGATTTGTGCATATTTATCAAACGTTGGGGCTGTGGGGCGACAAAACAAAGGTTGGGACGAAATCGAGACTAAACTGAAAGGTTGGGGACGATTTGTGAAATTAACCCTTTCGGTTTTGGGGCCTTATTACTAAATTTAAGGATAAAAAAAAGAAATTAAAAAAAAATCCTAAACAAACTTCATGAAACTTTTTTGGGGCCGTAAGCAATTGTTTATGTGGGTTATGCTCAGGGCCCCAAAAAAGTT
>CAVNYN010203220.1:0-11525 GCA_963692815.1 Nyctanthes arbor-tristis | reverse complement strand
TGAAGAAATGGATGGGGGAATCTTTAGTTTTCTTAAATGATCCATAGTGCCTGCAGCGATAAACGCCGGGACTGGCATCCTCTGGGACTTGCCATTCAATAGTTGCAAGTCCATAAGAACCAGAAAAAGCAAACTTCTTGTTATATTTGAAGTATAGGCAGAAATCATCATCATCATATGCAGGCACCCAGTTTCCCCCCTGTAGCATCTCTACTGCAGCAAATGTACCTTCTGCCAGCAAATCGTACCTCGGGTTTGCACTCCAAAATGTGGCATTTATCCTCACTCCCTTCTTGAATGAGCCAGTTTTTACATCTTGATTTATATCGCCAAATTTCACCCCCGGTGGAGGGGAGTCCCCTGTAGGATCAAGTAAAAAGCTAATTTGAACAGAGGAAAGATCAGGTGGTGATGAACCTTTGCCAACGGTTTTGTTTCCACTTGCCATTGCTTGTGCTAGCTTTTTGAATTCTTGGATGTATGCTGACAATGTATGAGGACCATACAATGTTGATGCACCCTGTTGTGGATTCAAATTTAGTTCAAACCTGGGACAGCTTGATGCTAATTTTTATTTTTTGATTTAATTATCAGAATATGTAAAAATAATAAAAAGGATAAAATGTTTCTAAGTACCTCGTATCTTTGCTGTTTGTATTCTTCGAAAGTGGCAATGTATTGTGAGATCGGAAGTGTTAGATAGGCCCGCTATGACAATATGAGTGTTATTATCGAATTCCCCATTTCCATTACTTATCAGTGTTTCCTTCACTGCCTTCCTTAGTCTCCTGCCAGCCATTGTTGTGAACTCTGCAAATGAAGGTTATAAAATGGTTGGTTCACACTCAGGACTCAACTTATTTCCAGCGCTGATTCCGTCTTGTACCCTTAAAACTCATTGTAGAAATTAATTTTCTGTAATCTTGTATACAGGTTACTGGACAGATAAATTAGATGTCCTTTGGATCATTTTTTTGATGAGGCAAATAATTTATGAAGCTATTTTCATCAAGGAATTTCAAGCATTAAGATAGAAATAGCAATGGAAGGAATAACAGACCTCCTGCTGCAGATAGTATGACTAGTTTCCCTAGCCTGAGAATTTGAATTGGAAAAATTGCTGGCTGCAAAAATAAGAATAAAACTACTCTTTATTACTCTGGCATGTTCGAGTCTCATCACTCAACAGAAGTAAAATATATATATATATATAATGAACAAAACATTTTAGGTTTCTTTTTACCGCCCACGCATAAGGCCAAAACAACTCTCCTGTGTCAAGCAAAACAGTCTTTGGCTTTTGGTACTCCACTTGATATTGGCTTGGTTCCTTTATTGCATCCCTCACCATTTTCCAGAACTCATTGATCTGCAGACATAATTTATTCTAAGAAACAAAGATTGAGATAAGAAAGAAACAAAGCAACCAAAGAATCATAAGACGACACTAACCTCAGTATCGCCTTGTTGAAAACCAAAAACACCAGGACCATCGGTGATTCCAGCAGCAAACCCCGGTCCAAGTGCTGCAGGGCATGTTTTTACAACCTGGTTTCCCTCTAAAACAACCTCAATATTCGTAAAGTTCAAGTATACTAAACGGTAGTCAATTTTTCCAGTTATTTCCTCTGCAGCAGATGTAAACAAATCCACGGCCTTTTGAAATTGTCTCTCCCCTATGATCTTTGTGCTCAAGAATTCATCCGGATATCTATATTCACAGATTTTGCAAATGCATATTGGCAAGGCATTATTAATATCATAAAACTTGCGTGCACGTCTGGTGTTTTCAACAATACGTACACAGAGCTGGTAGTTGCCGTGACAAGAGGAGTGATTGAAATTGCATGGCTTTCCGCTGTCTAAACAAAATGCTCCTAGCACACTGGGGCTTACATCTCCAACATTTGATTGACAGAATGCACCTATGAATCTTGATCCGTCGTATTTTCTCACTTTAGAACTCTGGCTAGCATTTTGGGGGCATTCTTGTCCTCCTGTGGCCTTGATTCTTGAAGCTTTCTTCAACAATTTTGCTGCTTGTCATCAAAATGTGACCTCTTAAGAAACAAAAGAAACGAAACACTTGTCTGAACTTTAGCAATTTAAATAAAACTTACACAAAAAAGTATTAGTAGTTGTGGATGAATTTACGTTGGAGGAAGGGAACCAGTCCTCGAAAAACCTGGCAGCAGCGCCCTTGTTGTCACCACTTATAAGCTTATTGTCTCTGCTCATCGAGGTCCCATGTGTCGCGAACCAGTTGAATGCCCCAATGCTCTTCCCACTGTTTTTATCCGCAAATTTAATTAGTGTCATTAAGGTGTCAACATCTCGTGCATATTGAGCCCTTTCCTCTGGTGGGTTAAACAGGTACGCACTCGGGCTCCTATTTATCCCTGCATTCTCCACATCTCCTGCAAAAACATGCGTGCGGACATGTACACGACACTTTAAGAAACTGTTAGAAACATCATGCATGTTTTAATTTGTGTCTCTTTTTACCGTTGTTGATGAAAATGGAACCGGGTTTAAGATTGTTGTGTGCCTGTACCATGCTAAGCTCGATTGCGGTCACAAGGGCCTCAAATGATCGTGGAACAAAGCCGAGAAGATGTGACTGAAAAAGTCACATAATGCAAGTAACCCCCCGGACCAGCATGGGTATGTGTACCAGTAATTGCGACATTTTCTTCATTGTACAGATTTCCATACCTAAGACAGCAAACATTAATAAAGTATATGTACAAGAAAAGGAACATAATTAATTATATTAATAACATTAGCATCTACTTGATTACCTTGATTTGAGTCTGTCAAGAACCTTAATAGTGACAAGTTGGGAAGCCATTCCAGCATCCAGATTAACAAAAGCAAACCTTGAACCACCTTGTTCAGTTTCTGCAACAATGAATGTTCTTGCTCTGAGTCTAAAGTGTATACCCGCTGTGACGCTCAAATTTAGCATAGCCCATCATATTCACGTCGGCAGCTGGACCTGTCATGTCGTAGCTTCCCAGACCAATCAAGTACTCTCCATTAGTTCCCACAAGTATAAATGAGTACAGAAATGTTAAACCAAGACTCCAGCACCACTGCTTCATATTTAAATTTCAATCTTCTCACACAGTGTATCAGTATGGTATAGTTGAACTTTATATTCACACTTCAGGGCAGTGTGTTCTAAAATATTTTATATATATATATATATAAGTAATGTGGATGAAATTGGAATTTCTTGTTGATTTTATTATTATTGTATTAGTGTTTTTCCTAGTATTGTAGTAGTTGGCACAAGAAAGTAATGTTTATGCTTAGTCTGCTCCGAGGGCAGAGTAACCCAGAAAGCTTGGTTTTTGTCCATTATATTTGCTTGTTAAGCAGCTGAACGGCTGACTTAATTTCTCTTGCATTATCTATCTTCGCTCCATGCACAAAAGGCAGCTGCTAGCCTTTCTGATTAACAACTAGCAAAATTTAGCTGCCACTAGACCACTTGAGTCTTGGCAAGCACGAAATTTGCCCGGAATGAAAATGAATTCTAAACAATTAAATTGCCTAGAACTTATTCGCAAGCATTAAATTTATTTATTTTCTATTTTCTCAGTTAAAAAAGCAGAATCCATTACTTGAAAAAATGTGGAATTCCCCGGAAAACCAAAAATCTACCCCCAACAGAAATATTTTCCTTATTTTCATGGAAAATATAAATATGGTCACGGGAAATTAAACACCATAAAAATGAGAATTTAAGTGAAAAACTATCATTTTTCATTAAAAAAATTTATACAAACAAACATACTTAATAGATAGCCGAATTATTGGGGGTTCGTGAAGCCTTAGTTTGGGTTAAGGAGATGCAGCTGGCTCAGGTCATGGTCGAAATGGATGCGTTGATTGTGTACAGGGCTCTTTGCTCCTCTCATGTTGATTTATCCTTTTTTGGTCTTGTTCTTGATAATTGTAAGGCTTTGGTGTTAGAACTCAAAGGTATAGAGTTCTCATATGTTAGAAGGTCTACAAACCATGTGGCTCATATACTTGCTCGAGCGGTCCTTGTTAGGCTTAAGTGTGCCATTTCAGTTACCTCATATTATGCTAGATGATGTACTTCTTCTATTATTGAATAAAATCTCTCAGTTCAAAAAAAAAAAGTAATAATTGTTTAATTGGACTTGAACCCCAACCTATGCCAAATTATAGTTAAACTAATGGTAATTTTTACTCTAGGTCTCTAACCTTTCAATTTTATATTAATTTAGTCATCATTCTTTTTTTGGGTCTACTAAGTCCCCAACCTTTCATTACTTATCGTATTATGTCTCCAACATTACTTTTCGCTCTCAATTTTTCAATTTTCACAATTAGCCCCTATCAAAATAACTATTATACCCTTGATTCTTTATTTCTACTATATGTCTCCAATCTTTTAATTTTTATAGAATTTTGTACTCATTTTTTTTTGGCGTACAAAAACTCCAACCTTCTATTTTTTATCAATATTATATCATCATCAACACTTTTCATACCTAGCATTTTAAATTTTACTGTTAATACAATTAATTATTTAAATAAAAAATAATATAAAATAGGAAGTCCACCTACTCCAACTCATTCTTACATAACCCAAAAACAACATTCAGAAATAATGATAAAAAAATAATCTATAACGGTCTTAATAGATATCAAATTCACATAAAAGAAAGTTGTTGATCTAAGTATCAATTTGACGAATAGAATCCGTTTTCTTGATCTACTACAAATCACATGGTGAATACGGATTGGTAGATCCACTCCAAAAAATTGATTTTTGATTTACAAAAAATAAATATAGTCATAATAATTTACTTTAATTTCATTTCTTATCTCTTTTTTGTGATTTTCACCATGATATACTTTCGATTTGTTATCCGTCTCAATCTGATCTGATCCCGCCAATTGTGGATCCACAAAAAATTATAATTAGCACATAAAGATTTGATTTCATTTTTGTAAATATAAAATAATTTCTTTTGTCCACCCTGGTCCATATCTTCTATGTGATATGTGATGAATCAAAAACTAAATCTAATCTGTTACACTAACTCTCGGATTGGAATTTTTTTTAATTCAGATTAGGTATCCTTCAAGTTTAGTGTAGATCGAATTTTTTTTATAAATCACCGCGGGTTAAGATGTGTAGAATTCTTATTTTATATTATTCTTTATTTTTTAATTTTTACTTAAATAATTAAAAGTATAATGGTAATCTGAATAGGAACTAAAATTAGTAGTTGAAATGGTGAGGACGAAAGGTGTTATTAGGGAAATAACACGACAACAAATGAAACGTTAGATGTTCTACATGCTTAAAAAATAATGGGAATAAAATTGTATAAAAATTAAAAGGTTGGGGATGTATAGTGGAAAAAAAGAATCAAGGGTATAATAGTCATTTTGATAGGGGTTAATAGTGAAAACTGAAAGGTTGGGTACGAAAAGTAACATTGGGAACATATTACGATAATCAATAAAAGGTTGAGGACTTAATAGGCTAAAAAAATAAGGACTAAATTGATACAAAATTAAAAGTTAGAGACCTAGAGTGGAAATTACCCTTAAACTAAAGAATATTCATTCATAACTTGGCCCAATTAGGCCGTCTGGTTAAGAGATCGTTATTTTCAAACTACGTTGAAAGGTTGTTAGAGAGAAAAGCTTACACTTCTCTTACGACATTTTTATTTAGAAATTCTATGAACTTAGTGATTACAATTTACAACTATAGGTTGGACAGATGTTCATTATGAAAATGTCATCTTCAAATAAAGATCCTGCAAGAAAGGGATATGTTCCTAAATGAAAATAGATATATCTACTGGTCTTGGCCATGGTTTTATATGGTCATAATAATGCTTTGTTAAAAGGGACCAATATACAACTTGGCCATTGAATTTTTCATGTTCATAATTTCCAACCTTTCTTTCCGTCCAAGGTGCCCACATCGAAATCAATGCTAATTTATCTAGAATTCAATAGCCCACCGTCTTCTGGATGATGAAATGAGGACCCCCATCGATCACCTCCCATCCCATCTCAAAAGTAATTGCATATGCTCCCATCAAAGCACCAACGGCAGAGTTCTTTTCCCATTTTTTCCCTTCTTGCCACTTTATTATAATTAATTAATAGGTTGTTTGACGCAATTTAGGAAGATGATTACACATCCTTAATTATTGATATAGATAATACCATCATCCTAAATTGACCATCTCAATGATTTAATGCATACGTGTATCAACTGCTCCTATCAAATGACTACATCTAAAAACAAAGTTGTTGAGGTGCATGAGTGGTGTCCATCATCTTTATACAAAGCGAGGCCTGACACTATTTTTTTATATATACATTTTTTTTTAAATTATATATAAGTAAATTAAACTAGATAAAAGAATTTTCTCATAATCAAAGAAATGGCGATCCTGTTGGGGTCCGGCCAATAGGAAAATAAAACTCGACCATAGAGTATAGTTGGAAAAAGATACATACATATAATTAAGCAAACTTCAAGATATCACGGATGAGATCAAATTACAAATCAAGAGAAGTAATCGTTCCACTAACATAATGTGACTCACAAAACCACTATTATGACATGATTGATAACACTTCCCATCTGAACATTATATAACATTGTATAACACAGACCCTAACCAAACAAACTTCATGTTTTTTTAAATTTTTTAACGTATATAAACATAGTTATATACGAAAAATATACAGAAACAAAAATCAACCAAACAACATCACACAACTCAAATACAGCCCCCCTCAAACAGCCACACCCTTATTATCCTTCTCTTTTCCTTAATGGCATTCTTTTTCTTTCTCCTTTTCTTCCTCACTCTTTGGGTGGTACCCGGGGAGTTTCTCCTTAATCTTATCCAAGAAACCCTTTTTCTCCTTGGTTTCGCTGTCGGGAGAGGCACACTCGGTGTCCACCAGCGGTGGTGGTGGCGCCGGATGCACGTCCACCTCCTCCGGCTTCTTCTGGCCGCCGGGAAGCTTCTCTTTGATCTTGTCGAGGAAGCCCTTCTTCTCCTCTGCCTCTCCATGAACTGGTACTTCTTCGCATTTCTCCACCGGTACAGAAGCCGCCTCGTATTTTTCGACCTTCTCCTCTTCCTTGTTTTCTCCGGATATCTCATCCTTGACCTTCTCCTTCAGACCCTTCTTTTTCTTCTTCTTTTCTCCTCCTTCTTCCACTTCTTCTTCGCTCGACTGCAGGGGAATATTCGATCAATCAATAATTATATGCATGTACACATAAATTAACTAAGATTCAAGAAGCAAAAAGGAATGAGAAACTTACAGAGCTGCTAGAGCTGCTGGTGCGGTGGAGCTTCTCGAGCAGGCTCTCGTGCTTTTTCTCCGGCTCTTCTTCTTTCTTGCACTCTGGTTCAGAAACATGCACTTTCTGTTCAAACTGAGTAGCCATGGCTCCCTCATCACACTTGGTTTCTTCCTCTTTCTTACCGAAACCAAACAAGCCCCTGCCTGTAGCCTCTACAGAGGGAGCCTCCTCGTGCTTCTTCTCAATGTTCTCATGGTGGGAGTAGTGAGCTTCTTCGGCCATTGATGGATTACTGAATTAGAACAAGAAGAAATACAACAAAAAACTTCAACGGAAACTGATGAATAAAGAAACTGGGAAATTCGAAGCTTGCAATTATGGCGTTCAAATGATCAAAGGACTCCGTAATACTTTTAGAGGGGAAAGTGGTGGGGGGTTTTATAGCAATCAGAACGCGCAAGGGACGCGAATTAATTCGATTTTATTATGAAAGCAGTCCAAAAGCACTACAAATACAATCAAACTGCTCCATTTTGTAACCGACATCCACGTGGTCACTTATCATCAATCCCATTTTTTTGTACTAAAAACTACTATAAATTACTCTTATCTTTCTCACTTTTGTGAAATTTTTTATACATATCTAATAATGATATTAACATACGTAAGACGTGTTTGATTCCATTATAATTTCTCCAAAAATATTATTTGGTTCAACTGACAATTAGTTAATTTTAATTACATTTCATGAGACTGATCACATATCCCTCGCACTAATTTTACGCATTACAATTATGCAAACTATAATTAGAATTTACATTCATTTTTTGTACATCATATTTCCACACTCACACAATCACGCCAGACACACCTTAATCTATTTTTGTATTCTTGTTGATATATAAACTGCGGTACGTGATTAGGTACAACTTTAAAATTGTACTTTGCGAATGGAAAAATACGTACCCATATTCAATAGCTTATTGACCATTCTATATTTGTTAGAGAAGAAGTATACTTGATAAAAATCTCATTAGCGTCCATAAATAAATCAATTGAAGTTCTATCAAACCAAAAAAAAGAAAAAATGCGCTTAAATGGAATTAAGTCAGAGTTTTCATAAAATTGCAAAAATCTTTTTTATGATTAGTCTCTTGATATAATTTTTGCAAAAATGATATATGTTTTTGTAAAAACACTCTTCCACCATATGTATAACGGGATTAACCATTTTTTCATGTTTACATGATGGAAAATGTTACCTACTACCGGTATAGACTAACAATCAATTTTATTTATTTATTTATTTATTATTATTATTATTTTCTTTTGCTATTGTCAATTCGGGCATTGGATCTGAGGCACAAATTCATATTTAAACCAATCAAATTTTGACACATATTTAATTTAAATATTTTCTTTCATAGATTTTCCCTTACATATTATTTGAAAATATGTTTTCCCTTTAGTTTTTTTTCAACATTATTCTTGTTCTTAGGAAAAAGCTGCTCTTGATATGACATATTGAAATTATTGGCCAAAATTATAATTAGAATCAAAGATGCCTTAGAGCATGTTTGATGCTCTTTTGTTTTTTAAAATGTGAAGAATTTGTAATGATGAGAGAAGTAGAATGTGTATTGAGGGTGTAAAAATGTGTAAAATATATAGTTATAATTGAATAGTTATCAAATCAAATGTCAAATTAATAATAGGTAAAATTATAAATTATGGTCCGTTTGGTATCTATTATAAATGAATCTATTTATAATTTATTTTAAATTTTAAATTTTAAATTTTGAGACACTTGTTAAATTATTCTATTGATACCTCACACACCTATCACATCAAATAACAAATTTTTTAAATTTAACTAATTAAATTAAATTATATATATTAAAAATTTAAATTTTAAAATATATTATAAATCAATCTATTTCTAAACGATATCAAACAAACTCTTATTAAAATAAAGAGAAATAAAGAACATCAAATAACCAGTTAGTTGAAGAAGAGAGTCGAAAAAGTGGAGAGGAGCGCTAGAGTGGAATGTTAGGCATCACGGCCAATCAAAAATTGCCACGTAGGATGATAACGATAATGAAAAAAGTGGGACCCGAATTGTCGGCAATCAAGGGCGGTGACAGAATGTAAACCTATTGGACATGTGGCGAGATTTTAGGGGCCAGATTTATTGAGGTACTCAAAAATTGGTGCAAGAGTTGTACCGTAACATCCCTCGTGTGGGGCACCGATCTCCATTCATGGATTCCTGTCGGTTTCTCGCGCTGGACCCACCCGTTAGACAAGTGGTCGGTTTGATTTTGTACTGCTTGCTTTCTTTATTTTTGGGTTCTTTTTATTATTATCGAATCGAGAGAGATGTTTCTCTTCCGGTTTTCATTTCACTATTTCAAGGCTCGGAGGAGAGAACTTTAAGAGTTCTATAGTGTTTGTTGAACTCTATTTTATAGAGTATAGTGTATATATGGTAAGTAGAGACAAACTTGTACTCAAAGAGACTCTAAGCGAAATATCAAACATAGACCCCTATATTTAACCATATGACTGATTTCTTTTTGATATATATATATATATAATATTTCTTGCCTAAAGTTTATCTAGCATAATTGCTAATTTCTGGTACAATTGCTTATAATACTATATCATGTCAGCTATCATTTTTAATAAAAAAATTATTACAAATATAAGAGTAAATTATTGAACCCGTGACTTATATATTAAGAGTAATATGTTTTTAAATCATTATACCAACTCTTTTGTTTGTTAATAATTTTCATTTATATATTATTATTCTCGTATGTTTTCAGTTAGAGAAAATATTAAATTGTTAATAATTATTTGTCTGAAACGTCTCTAAATTTATAAGCATGCGAAATTAGATTTATGGAAGAAATAAATAAATAATTTAATTAATATTATGATTTCATACGAAAAGTAGAATTGACAAAAGACATTCCCCTATCTGGTTGGATTCCTGAATAAACATGAATGTGAATATTTTTACTTCTCTTTTATTTGAATATGAATTAACTTCCTCTAATATTGATTAGCCCAATTGAAAAGAAGAACATTATTTTGTATTACCCTCTTCAAGTTTATCTTCTCGAGATTTAAAAATTCTTACAAAAATCACGCTTTATTTTTGGCCTATAGTTACGAAATGAATAAATTATAGTGTGTAAAAAGTTAATCTCTTTAAAGAAAAACAGTCGTAATTATTAATATTTATAGCAGAAAATAATAAGAAAAAATTATAGTTATAATTTTTTCACTAGATTTTTCACTCGTGCGATACAAAGATGGAGATTTAGTAAAAATTCATACATCAAAAGTAGTTTAATAAAAATTTAGATACTTAATGTCATAAAAGAATATAAAAATTATGACATTTATAAATATAATTTGTATTGTAAAATGAAGTCTTGGATCAAATAGTATCAGAGTCTTTCTTATAATAAAAAAATTTGTTACCTGCGTCTGATCCAGATAGAATTTTTGCCTAAATGATGTGATCTCCACATCTTGATATTATAAGTCTTGTGCCACTGTACATTCGAATAATAAAAATCTCGTAACAATATACTAAGAATAGTGATCTTTAACTTTTACTTATAGCAGAAAATTTTAGAGTATCGTATCGCATTCAAGAATTCGGATTTGTAAAGATTTTCAGTAGAAGTTATTATTAGAATACGATGAAATGATAGCATGACCATCTCTGCGATGCATGACAATCGATTAAAATTTATTTTCTTTTCAGTAAAATGAGTCATTTAAAGCAATTAGTTTCTTATTATTTGAGGCTATAACTTGATGATGATATGATAATAATATAGTATTAACAAAGTGACCTTCTTGTAATTACATATAAATTTGGTAATATAATTGTTAATAATTAAAGTGGAGATACTTAATTCCTATTAAATTAAAGCTTTTGATCTAATTATTGACAGCTAAATATCATTTATCTATTTACAAGTAAGGTAAAATTCAGTGACATTCAATACAATTAATATTGTTATAATTTATATTTTTTTCTTAGTGACAACAGAAACAAAAAAGTATCTCGAATAATTGATAAAATAAAAGAAATTCATATAATTCACATTGACAATAAATTTTGATATCAGAATTTGGGTTGTGAAGACAACCAATAAAAATATTAAAA
>CAVNYN010203219.1:0-13048 GCA_963692815.1 Nyctanthes arbor-tristis | reverse complement strand
GAGCAGAACTAAAGGATCGTGGTTGATTTTTGACAAGGTATTATGTGAATAGGAGATGATGAATATGGTTAGAGTAGGTTGGAGGAACGAAGAAAAGCGAAGGAATTCTAAGATTGATATGAATAGATATGAAGACTTTAGAATGAATATTGTAGAATGCTAATCTAAAAAGCAAAAGAATTCTAAGATTTTAGCATAAAGTTTTGATATGAAATACTGAGAACCAATAAGGATTTGATATTCTAAAAAATAATCAATCTTCAAAAATTACTTTTAAGAAATCAAAACCATATAAGAATTTCTGCAATCTCTAGAATTAAGAATGATAAAAAATATTAGACTTCCCTTTCCAATATCAAACATTTCAAAAGTTTTCTTACAATTCCAAAATCCTGTTTACAATTAATCTATTAATCTACTCCAAATTTCAAGAACTTTTGTCTCCTCTCCTTTCGTAAGTCTCTAAGAAAAGTTGCCAAGTTTTTACATGTTTTTCCTTGATATATCTCCACAATAAAAGAACTTTTGTTATAAGTATGTGAGAAAACTTTCAATCGCATTTTTCTCAAAATTTATGTTGAATTATAAGTATTCCAGAATTTCAAGAACTATCATCCTCTGTTTTCTCATGAATCTTTTAGAAAATCTTTGTGTTCAATCTTATTTTTTCAAATTAAATGTTGCTAGAAACTATACCTTTTATAGCTAAATATCATCATAGCTTTTCTTACGGGCCGTCTTCAAAATTTAAAACAACTTCTTAAAACATTCAAATCAATTTTGATAATTGTTTTGAACATGATTTCTCAATCACTTTTCCTCAAATTTATTTGTAAATATTCATTTTCCTAACAATTTTGCCACACACTTTCTCCTTAAATCTACAAGTTTTCCAATTATTCAACTGATAGATACTTCATTGGAATCTTTTGAAGAAAATAAAATAAAATCCTGCCATATGAGGGACTGCAATTTTCTTTACACATAAATTTCGTGGTTTCCCTTACAAGGTTTCTTCAAACTTTTAAGTAACTTCATTTCCAATCAATCCTGAGAAGTTATAGCTATCATCCCATCAATTGTTTCAATATTGCTTTTTTCTTTGAAACTTTTCAAAAGCGGATTTTTCCAAAACCTCTTTTGATGAATGTCAGTTTCTCAAAATCAAACCACGGAGGCATTACTTATCTTTTCAAGATTGAAAAATATTTCGCAGATGTTTCCTACTATTTTATACTCTCTTCGTCCCACAAAGATAGTCCAGTAGGTAATTTAACGTGAATTAAGGATATATAGGTAATGTGGTTAGAACATCTAATTTTACCTTATTTTTCTATATATACCATTGTGTCATTAATTATTTAAAATATTTTCAATGTATAGGTAGTTCAATAACAATAATTAATTAGGGGCACATAGGAAAATGAAATATTAAATACATGTTCAATATGGTAAGTGAACTATTTTTTTGAGACGAACAAAAATAGAATAGTGGACTATCTTTTTTGGGACAGAGGGAGTAATACATTTTCTTTTCTTTCTCTCTCTTTCTTTCTTTTTTTTAAAATCTCTATGGGGAAAAGTAATAATTCTAAGAAATTTGACCATTCAATTTATTTTACATTTCCAAGATCAAAATTTGAAAACCTGTTTCCAAACTATGTTCAAGAATCATTTTTGCAATTTAAATTATTCAAAATATTCAAGAACTATCATTCTATTTATCACCGTCAAGAATAGATTTTACGCTTAGGCATTCTTTAAATTTTTTGGGTGAATTTCACATATCGTCTCCAACCTTTACACTTTGTATCGATTCGTCCCAACCTTTCATATATATACACAAAAGGTCCTTATTCTCTTCCAAAATTACCTCTACGTCCTTATTTACTTAAATGAAAAAAAAGGTTTTAAAAAATAAAAATATAATATAAAAAGTAAAAAGGACAAAAGGAAAAAATAAAAAAGAAACCGTTGGGGGAGAATCACCCCATGCCATTTCGAGCAGCCAAAAAAAAAAAAAACTGCTAGAAATGGGTGCAATGGGGTGGGGTTTCTCCTCCCCTTTCTTGTGCCAATAAAAGAAACCCTTGGGGGTTGGGGCTTCCTCCTGTTTCGTGCGCCGAAAATGGCAGAACAAGGGGATGCTTCGGGACTTGATCGACGGTTTCTTTTCCTTTCCATTTTTATTTTTGGTCCTTTTTTATTTTTTATATTATTTTTATTTTTTAAAACCTTTTGTTCTTTAATTTAAATAAACAAGGGTGTAATGGTAATTTTAGAAAGAATTTAATTGAATTATTCACGGAATACGCTAGCACGGACTTTCTGTGCATATTTATGAAAGGTTTGGACCAGTGTTGAAAAAATGTTGAGAACCCATGCGATACAAAGATCAAAGGTTGGGGACAATATGTGAAATTTACAGTTTCTTTATTGAATGTTGTGCACAGTAATAGATTTTGATCATTTTTCCTTTCAAGATTTCTCAACTTCATTTCATCCAACACTCCAATCATTTCTTTTTTATAATTATTATCTTAAATTTAAATTCAACTGTTCATTTTCCTAGTATTTCACTTTTGTTCTTATAAAATTTTCCTTTAAATTTATAAATTTTTCCAATTTCTACCATCCACTTAATATTTTTCCTAGTATACCACATTGTACTTGTTGGCTTCCATTTCACCATAGCAGCACCTAATCTCTGTTGCTCGGACACGGCCGGAGGGCCGACGCACCCGTGTCGACACGATACGACACGGCACGGATACGGGTGGAATTCCAAGCGGACACGGCAGCTCTGGAAACCGGAGATGATGACTGCAAAACCAGGGACGGGAAGACGGGACGCTGACGCAGACGCAGACGGAAGGGATCTGGAGCTTGGGAAGAAGTAGTTGCTCTTCCGATCTCCCTAATGAATAACGGATTTGGGCTTCAGATGGCTATTGGGCTTCGGTTGGCTATTGGGCCCAATAGCTGATTGACTAGAGAACTGAGAATTCACGTTAGTAATAGAGGGCTTCTGAAATAAAGTTGTTATTGGGCCAACATTTGTTGTATTATTTCTATTATTATATTATTATTTATGATTAAGAAACAATTTAAACAATAAACTCTCTTATTTCTCCTGATTCTCTATTTTTCTTTCATTTATTCTTTTTTATTTAAATTTTAAATTTCAAAACGCCGTGTCCCTGCACCCATGTCTAAAATTTGGATCTTTTTTAGCCTTGTCCCCGTATCTAAGTTTTTGGAAATAAAATATCCGACACTTAGATCCGTATCCAAATCTGACACTCGCACCCACGTCCGAGCCACATAGCACCTAATCTAATGAAAAACAGTGAGATAATACACTTGCAGAAAGTCTTATTCCAAGTCCAAATTACTTTTTACTTCATTTTTCGATGTGATTCTAAAAAATTCAAACGAAGTCATTTGTTATTATATTATTATTTATTATTCAACATGTCCGTACGTATATATATTATTTGTTGATATCACAGTTTTACTTGATCGATCAACTTGAAAGTAGAAGTTCAAAACCCACAAAATAGCGCACTTAAAAACCTCGTATTTCATTATAGTGGGAAGAAGGGTGGGCGTTAAAATGAGTCAAAAGAGAGATAGGGTAATATATTGCTCAAAAAGAATTGAGCACTTATGGTTACGTGAAATTTAGAAATTGCTGTAAAAATCCACTGTGATAAGATAAATGAAATATGCCTCAATAGAATGAGTAAACAACAAAACCAGTCTGGTACCAGTTCAACCCTTAAGTTTACAAGGAAAAGGATATAATAATTATCTAATCTAATTTGATGATTATATTTCTCATGAAATGTGGTCTTTCCACTTACCCAAGTGAAGTTTCCGTTCATTATGACTCCTTGCAATCTTTTAGCTCCAATTACTCAGTTTTACATGCGCTTGGAGCAACGTAGGACTCGATCGACAATAAAGAACAACATCAAAGTGTCAAAGAAATAAAAATAAATAAAGCAGAAGTTCCCATCATTTTAGTTTGATTTACTATTGCCAAGTTGATATTTTAGCAAAATTAAGAAAGGAAATTATTCAAAAGCTTGGCGTACCTGACGTACAACATAATGGAAGACTTCATCTCCAAATATCTCAGCTTGATCTTTTGCTGCTTGTTTAAAGTTTTTAATGCTATTTCGCTGGAGGAACATCTGAAGAAGCTTGGAATTGGAGCTTGAAGGTAGTTCCTACGAACTTTTGTCTTTGGAAACCTGAAGGAGATGATGAAACTCAGGGCAGAAGCTTTGTCACGGATTACTGTTGCGCAAGTATGGTTAGCCCTTCTTGCATATGTTTTCAGAACTAAAGTGGATATTGATCTGAAAAATGAAAAGAGTAATGGACGAAAAAGGTCAAAAATGGTTCTGCTTGTTAATTAGATCAACTTAGAGGAGAGGTCTTAAGAACCTTTCTGGTTTCTAGATAGGATAAAAAATGCAGATATGATTGACTTGACCGGACGACAAAGGGATCTAATCGTCCGCAACGGGCACCGGAGTATCTTGATGAATCGCTTGCGCCACCAGAGCTAAAGGGTTTAAGTTTCTACGAATGAAGCCAACCACGTTAAACCCGTCATAGAAGGGCACCCGCATTCCATGCACCACCAAAAAATTGGCACGGTAATAGCATATACGTTAGGATTGGGGTCGGGATTCAGGTTCACGTTGAGATGATCGGCCATTGTTGAATAAGGAACTTTAGAAATAAAAAGAATAAAAAATAATAGATTTTATTTCTTGGGGACAGGAAAAGTGACTTGGGGCTTTCTGGCTTTCTTGTATGTTTGCAATTTCCTTCTATACATGGGAGTCCAGCCATTTGTATAAATTGTACGTGTGTTTGCCTGTAGAGAAATGGTAAGGTGTCGTACATATTACACTAGTCTTCTTAAAATAGAAGAAGCCTTTCATTCTTGAGAGATCACTATAAATGTGGTTGTGCTATCGTCTACTAACTACTAAGTACTTATGATGTTGCTCTTTCTGCTAAATACATCATAAAACTTTGACATGTAATCTAAAAAATATTAATTTATTGTTTTAAGATAAATTCTAAAATTAACAAATAACACTGAAAGGCAGAAATTCCCTCATTCATTCGCGTCACAATTGGTTTGCAAGATTTGCATGCTTGGGCTGGGGATATTTTGTCAGTCTCTGCTGCCCAAACTTGTCAATTCATTATCAGCAAATGCCAGCCATCATCACCAGGGAAACTCGCCGGGAACCCAGTCTTTTCAATTCATTGTTCGCGAAAGAGTTCTCACTCTTCCCCCTTGTCCGGTACAGCTTTAAACGATACTAATTAAACTCAATTGAAATTAATAGCCGAGTCAGAGGCGTGCGTCTGATTAAACACACAGAATAAAATGGCTTGATCAATTTTCATTTTGCAATAGCAAATTGTAAATAACAACTCAGAGCTGTCAATTCCACACAATTTCCATTACTTGATACTGATAATAACAAGTTTTAGCATGTTTGGCAAAAGGCATAAATAGTAGAAGTTTACACAACAGTTGAATACTTGGTTCTCCAGAGTAAAACTCGTACAGATAGATAAGAAACTAAAACTACGTAATAACACACACTAGATCATTATAAGTTTACAGATAGATCGTCGCTGGTAGACACAGAACTAGAGCCTGCACCAGAAGTGCCATCCGACTCTTGGTTACCAGCCTTTTTACTGGCGCAGTAGGGAGCTGAGTTCATTACCCTGCATCTAATAGATCGACCAAAGAAGATTACAATCGATATGAGCGCACTTTATCAGAATGAATAGCAGCTGAAAACCTCAAATAACAAACATGATCCTAGAAAGACTGAAAGGTTCCACGTTTTCTATAGAAATTATTACAAAATAGAAATTCAAATGTAGAAGACACCAAATAATAAATTTAAAAATGGAAGACTAGTAGTGTTTACCTTTCCCTACGTCTCTCCAAAAATCGAGCCAGGGATGCTTTGCGCGCCTGTGGAACAGCTGTAATAAAAATGAAAATCATTCTTCAGGGCTATCAGTTGAACAACAATCAAGTTGCTGGGTCGTCAAAGCTCATTCCACGAGGAAACGATTTTAAGGTCACATGGCTCCATGAAGCTCAATCATTTATATTTTACAGGAAAAGATTAAAATTTTGGGGTTCAAATACATTTTCCAGCTTTAGCATGATAGAAATACAAGTATTTTATTATCCCCTAACAAGTTCAAGTAAACCTATTCTCACCAGTAAACACATAATCAACTGCAGAAATAAATGCAAAATGATTGCTAAACAGACAAATATGAATCACTTAAATTACCTTCAGAGCAAGCAGGAAGAGTTCAGGCATTTTCAACTGAAAGTGAATAACACAGACGAAAGAACTACATACTTTTTGATCTGCGCGATGTACCTGATGATATCATGGCAGATGCAGAAACAGACCCTGGCGATGCGGCCATTTTTGGAGTCTCCACTTTGCTATCAAGAGTGGTTGTTGAGGTACTGCCAACAGTGTTAGAAATCTTGACGTCATTAATGTTTACGGATGCACCACCTGATTGCTCAATGGGGCGAGAGGAAACAGACATAGGGCTTGAGAGACTGGAGGGTGGCTTGTTCATTGTTTGGTTGATCAACCCCCTATGTGCAACTGCAGGCTTCAAATTAGGTTCTTGTACATGAAGTTTTGGTTGAGACATGTTAGATAAGACACCCCCATTTCCAGCAAGAAGCATAATAGCCTGAGCCTGTAAAAATGTTCATAAAACAAAACGTGATTTCAAGGAACTTTCTATAGTTATATTCACTAAAAAGGGGGAACTCCTCTGAAAACAGAGAGAACCTTTTCAAGGGAAATTCCATCAAAGACATTCACCGTTCCAGCATAGAAAATGATCATCTGAGCAGGAGTACTAGAAGTCTTGGAATCAACCCTAAACAAGTAAAGGTGCTCTTCCGATCTATCACAAACAAATTTCTGATTTAAATAAATAATATCAGCTTGCTTCATCCCTTCATCAGAACGAGTTGAGTTAATAATATATTTTAGTGATGATGTCACAGATATCTTCATACTACAGTCAGGATAGTTGCAATGATTCTAATTATTTACATCGGCTACATAACCATAGAATTTTTATATACACAAGCAACTCCAGTTAAGGTTGCTCACACCATTTTTCAGTTGTCCCAGTGACCGGCACTCTCGACGGTAGGATAGAGTGATGAGATATGTGAGGAACTCCACCAAGAAATTGCTGCTTCACGGAAGCATCCCAATAGTTCAGACCAGCAGCTGGAAAATAAGTCTTGAAGAACGGAACTCCAGAAGTCTTGGTATGTGCTTTGTATCCAAATGACATGTACAGAAACCCCCGCATTAGCACATGAAAATATTGTAAACCAGAGATTATGTTCAGAACATTATATAATTTTACAATTTAACTGTTCGGCTATTCACACTTCTACTTGACACACAAAAATGAACTTTTATACAAGATACAGAAATGAATTATCAGAAATTTTTTGGAAGGGCCTTTCATTAACATAAATTACCTTCATATCCAAATTCAGTGCTCTGGTGATATTATGGGTATTAAAAAAATAAGGAAATGGTGGAAGCCGAATTTATTGCACCTACGCAAGAATTTCAGTTTGGGAACCCATTGGAAAGGCATGATCATGGAACAAAATATATAAAAACTTTCACATCAGATTTATTTGAGGAAAACCTGAGAGTTGAATCTATTAACTTCAGGCTTCCTGCTTATTGGGGTATCAAAAAAATCTGATTCACCGAGCGAACGTCCTGCTAAATTTTCCGCCAGATTTTAAAAGAATATACCTATTCCTCGTGGCTCTTAACATGCAAGGAATTGAAGAACTGTTGAATTAAAATTACCTTCCAAGCACAGAAGTTAAGATTCATTCTGCTTCCCAAAGCAACAAATGGAACTTGTTCTCACTACTTAGGTGGTGTCATTGTCAAGATTTTGAGATTTATCCCAAAATCCATGTTTCTTAAATGAACAAGATCAAAATGAACTTATGTACCTAAATAAGCCAAATTAAGTAAATACTTAAAACCATTCAACCCAGACAACTCAATTCTCACAAGCCATGTCAATTATTACATCAGTAATACAAATAAAGTAATAATAATCTAATAACTCAAACTCAACTGGAGAAGACAAAATGCAGCCATTTAATTCACGACAACAAGAATCAATCTGCTTTCGTTCTTGTTTTTCAGATCTAAACAAAAGCTTCCCAAATTTGTTATTATCTAATATCTTCGTATAATAATCCTCCACCTCGTTTCACGTTAATTCAGTCCAATACAACCTAAAACAGCTCATGCATAATTACAAAAATGTAGAGATTAGAGAGAGAGAGAGAGAGCAATTACCAGAGTCTTTGCCATCTTCAACAATTTCTTCCTTGATTGCAACGGAGGACTCCCTAGAATTCAACCCCATGAAGTCTCGCTCCATACCTCGGATTTCAAGAAGCCTAAATGCCGACAATTCTCCAAATTGGGACGGATCAAGCAAAGCTTCTATTTGTACCGATCAAAAACGTCAAAAAAAAAAAAAACGCAATTTCCACGAGAAGAGAGTTGAGAGGAAATGTCCCCAGCTACAATGCCTTCCGGTTGCAGCAATTTGGGGTGAGCGCGTGATCAAGCGTGTTTTCTGCGCGTGTTTGGGTACTGAAATTTGGTGGGAGTATTTTTTTTTTTGTTTTATTATTTTATTTTTTTGACAATTTTTTTTCTTTTTAATGAAAAGAGATTTCTTTTTATTTCATAGACAAATTTGGGCCACCAAAAAAAAAATATATTCATAAACAAACATCACAGCTGAGAAAAGGGGAATTTTGTCAACCCTTTTCCAACTACAACAACAGAAAAATAGAAAAAAAAATCTAAGAATTTACAAAAGAGTACCAGCCATGCAAAATAAAGACTACATCAGAAGCCCATTTCAGTGGATATCAGTAGCATCAGCAAAGCACAAGTAGCTACCATTTCGAAAGGTAGAAGAAACAGCACAACAACAGCACCAGTAGTGAAAGGAAAAACAGCAGCAACACCATTCATGCAAGGATCACCAGCAGCACCATAAGCAAGAAAATCCAGGGATCACCAACAGCACCACCATTGCAGGGAAATACCAGTAGCAGCCCAGGGAAAAAAGGCACACCCATGCCATCAACATAACCAGCAGTAGTCCAGTTTGTTGATTACTGGCAGCACCAGCATAGCAGGAGAAACCAGCAGCAGCTGAGGTAAGAAAAAAACACATCAATGCCATCAAAAGAACCAATTCCAACAAGCCCACAAGCTATGAAAATCCAACAAGCCCACAGTTCAAATCACAAATCCAAGACAATTTCAGCAGCACAAAGCAAGTTCAAAATCCAATTCAATATGCCAAAACACAAAAACCAAGCAATTAATTTAGCAACAAGTCCTCCAGGTTTGCCAATTAGTGACAGGAAACTGGTTCAGAAAAGGAAACAATGATATTATTATTATTATTATTATTATTATTATTATTTTCTCCTTTTCAGAGGCAGATTTGTCAACAATAAGCTTCAGGGATATCTTCTTTGTGAGTAATCTTCCAAAGATGATACCAATCATAAATCAAAATCTGCCACTCAACAAAAGAAAAGCATCTGTCATAGTCCACAGGGGAGGTACAAAGCAGAAGCTCATTAAATCATAAAGCTTTTGGAATGAAGAGGTCCAGTACATCAAATTTCCTTGGGGATCAAGCTCATCAGCAATAGGGCTTCTTGGAACAGTTTCTAAGTAGGCATTGACGTGTTCATACTCACCTGGTGCTTGGGCAAAAAAACGAAATAGAGCATATTGGTGCATCAAGAAAGAGACATCAGTTGAAGGCGGATCACATGTGGGGCTGCCAACTGCATTTCTAGAAGGAAAGCAGAGATGTACAACCAGATTGAAAGTCCAACAAGGAGTGGGTGGTCTGAGAAGTCCTTTTCCATCCAATCCAGGAGGGAGTGGAATCTTCAGTCAGCACCAATGTATTGTTAGGAGTATAACCATGCATGAGGAGATTTTGGTCCTGTAGAAGAAGTCCTCTATCCTTTAATTCTGCATTGTGAACACAAAAAGAAGAGAACAAAGGAAGGGGTGTTAGTTTAACAAGTGCCATTTGAGGTATCTTTATTTTACCCTTAGAAAAAATGAAATTTTTCAAGGAATATGGAGATTTTTACACTCAAAGAACCTCTCAATGAAAATAGCCTTTTTACACTCAACCATTCTCTCAAACGATCTCCAATCCCCTCTGTTGAGGAGAAACAAAAGGTGTTGGCTATTTGGGTGTTAGGTTAGCGGCTTCAATTTCAATAACATCTCTAATATGGTTTGGGAAATCAGATTGGCCAAAGGTGTGTCTTAAATGAGATGTAAGACTAAGGTAAGCCAGGTTGTTTTCAGCAACCTTGTTAGATTTTCTGTAAGTATACTCAACCCTTAATTTTGAATTTTCCCATGCACTCAGCGATATTATGAATCACATCCTTAAAAGGATTTTCCTATCTATGCTGGTTCAAAAGGTCACGGAGCTTTAAGTAGCTAGATTCCATCACCTGGACATAAATGTGGTATCTGAGGCACATATGAAGACTACACCATACGCCTTCCACTTTAGCTTTAAATCTAGAACATTTCCCAAGAGGCAAGGCAAAACTAAAGGTAGGCTTTCCTTGCCACCAACAGCAATTTCCCCAGATCGCCAATTCCAAACAAGAGCAACATTAAGTTTCAAGGAGCCAATTCTACAATTCTAGGTTTACACCATTTAATTTGAGCTGTCATTCCTTCATTGCCATACAGACTTTGGAAAAAATGGGATTTCCACTAGGGATGGCAACGGGGCGGGTTCCGGGGGGGTATGCCTTCCCCCGCCCCGTCCCGTTAAGGAAATCCCCACCTCGTACCAGATTCAATCTAGTACATGAGAGGAGGTACGGGGCGGGGGAGTTTCGGGGAGGGTACGAAAAAATTACCTGTTATCTGCCCCGTTAAGGAAAAAAATCCTTAAAAAAAAAAAAGAACGGCGCGGCGCTGCGGTGGAGACTATGGGATTGGGTAGATTAGTGGAGACTTGAAGTTGAAGGGTTCGAGTTGGACAGAGACGATAGGATGGGAGTTGATTTAGGGACAATGTTTGATTTGTCTTTGAATTAGTTTTTTTAGTTTAAAAAAAACTCAAATTTTGAATGAATTAATTATTAAGGTTAGTTAAAAATTCAATAAAAAGCGTACTAGTCGGGATGGTTAAGGTTTATTGTTTCCATCTTGAGTATCTAGAATCAAACCCTTACCAACTCACTACTTCGATTTAAATTTGTTTTCCAAAAAAAAAAAAAATTTGGGTATCTGGTCGGGGCAGGTGGGGCGGCCAATACCTGACCCCGACCCGATAAGACTTCAGGGCGAAATCCTTCACCCCGTACCCGCCCCAATAGTTAACGGGGCGAGTACTCGCAGGTATCAGGTAATACTCGTCCCGTTGCGATCCCTAATTTCCATTCTTTTTACCTTGCTAAAAGCCATCATCAATGAGTTTAGCTTTATGCAATAGGATGATGGTGGCTTCAATGTTATGGATGATATCACTATGGTGGCTTCAATGTTATGGATGATATTATTAATCCTCATTGCCTTCTGCTGGTGTTTAGAAGAGTTTCATTCTAGCCAAATAAATGAAACCCCAAGAATAGGAATAAGAGCAAAAATTTAGCTCGGCTTAGTTTTCCGAGTGACGACAGTCTAAAGGATAATGAGTTGGCTGTAACATGCAATAGATTCCTTTTTCACTCCACAAATGTTAGCAAAGTGGTTCCAAACTCCTTTGGCAATATCTGTTAAAGAAAACATGCTCCAGAGTTTCCTCAGAGCAGCAACAATAACATTTTGAGGCCAAATTGATCCAAAATCTACACTGAAGAATGGAGTCAACTAGGATCCATCTATTCCATAACTTCCAACAAAAAATGCCAATTTTCTTGGGAATAGAGTTGGCCTTTTGAGTCAAATAGGACCTACAAGGATAGTCCCGTTATGATGTCATACATATAGTATACTATGACACGTCACATGGTCATGTAACGATGTGACATGTCATAGTGTGTCATATATATGGTACTATATCAATTTCACTTACAAGGAGCCGACTACTAATCAAAAGTCATAAAGTGGTGTAGATGTGCATTTGAGTCAATTTGAGGTGAAATGAGTAACGTAGATTTAATAGAAGTTTGAAATTTGTGGTTATAAATGAACAGTTATCAAATCAGTAGTCAAATCAGAGGTAAGTGAAATTATAAAGAGAATTGATAAAGATAATCAAACAAGCTCATAGTTTTCTTACTTGTCTATTTATGATTGGTGGCGTCATATATAGAGCCTTATTTGGTTTCATAAAAAAATATTCCAACGTGAGTGGGAATGTAACACTCCGAAAAATTTAAAAAAAATTTATTTTGACTTAAACTTTGAATAATAATTTACTATAAGGATTGGTAGGTGATTTTTACAAAACTTGTTATAATAATAATTTGACAACGTCTGTGTAATTGGCTAATTAGCTGTGGCACTTAGTAAGAAATTGAGAACGTTCTTGTAGGCTTTAATAAGGACAGAAGACAGTTTCTTGAGTTGTACTAACTATAGTTATCGGTTAGGATTATTACCAAAAGAAACATAAAGGCAAAAACCGGGTAACAAGTTCTAGGCCAAAGAAGGCTTAAATAATAAATATGATACTATTATTGTATAGTCAAAAAGCCAAGCACTTAATTATAAAATGTCTTAAGTTGAAGGATTCCTTAAATAAAAGGTAGAAAGATCTAGAGAATGTTTGGGCTCTTGGATTTGATCACATGAATAAAATGGGATAACACTTGGCAATTGTAAGAAACAAGACTTCTTATGAATGAACAATTGGAGCTACTTCTATTGGATGG